>JAPEHQ010000011.1:1800000-2091855 GCA_027405735.1 Mucor racemosus
CGCATGCTACTGTAACATAATAAGGGACTAATGTTTTTAATATAGGTAGCAGTCTATATTACAGACTGATAATTTGATTTAACCGCATTCTAAGATTAAATATCATTATTTATTACTGTATTGTTGGGTAATTTCTTGATTACCAGATCAAATCGAAGGCAATGATATTTATATCTACTCAATGAAAAGCTAGAACTGGCTACAGACTCACGAAATGTTCCAGAAAAGTGATAAAATTTTAAATGTTATAGAAATATAAAAAAAAAAGAATCTGATGTCTTGTCTACTAATAACCATAGTTCGGATCGTAACTATACTTGAAAACAAATCTTTTTACAGCTGACAATCGTAAATCAAAATAGTAAGTTTAAAGAAGGTTAATTTGTTCGAATTTTATGAGTGATAAAGTAATATCCACAACCTTCGATTTTGCTTGCATATAAATTTAAGCAGTAAGTATGATTTAAGTTTATGCTCGAGCAAAAACCATTGTTGCTGTAAACATTATAGCTATAAACGTATTTACAAATTATGATAATCGTAAATATATTGGCTCTGAAATGTCAAAATGGCCTTAAGAAATAATCTTGCCAAAATATTACGCTTTCTATTAGCAATAATACATCCAGAGGATGTATTTATATATTTTTCATTGTAACTATTACACAGAATTACTATGTAAGAACACTATTACACCAATTAACTAAGACGCATGTGAATCAACAACGTGGACACCTGTTGATTTACTATAATACCGAATATTGACTGAGACCTTTAATGTGCGATTTAGGATATAATATTGACATAACACGCTTTTGCATGTATTTCTCTACATCAACAACCTATTGTTAAGTTGTATTATCTATAGTCTATATTAATAAAAGCAAATGTAATTTAAAAATTTACTCTAGTAAAAAATGCAATGAAATTTTGAGAACGGCACAATGCTCATGTTGTACAAACCAATTTGTACCCATACGATCAGCTCATTATGCTTATGGTCAGATTTAATTATTATGCACAAATAGGGACAATGATATGCTTATGAACAATTCTAGCATTATGCACATACGGGATTATAATGCCATGCATACCGACATAATTTATAACTCTGCACATACAGGATTTTCGTTATGCTTGTTACACCAGGAGATTATATCAATCTCAAAGCTAAAATATGTACTAAATCATTTAATAAAAATAAAGAAAAACTGTCATAAAATGAAAGAGCACACTAAAGCTAAAGAACTTTATTATAAGATCGAAACATCTTCTTTTATATTTACACATTCTCCAATTATATGATTAGTCTAAATAAGTCTATTTATATATACATATATATCCAATCACGTCTAGGTGACATACACTAGTTCCACATTCCTCAATACGTACAGTATAAACTAAGGTTTATAACATAATACAAAGCAATGTAGGACTTAATAACATATCAAACTGTGTCGTAATCTTAATCAAGGAATGCACCCACATCTGTGTGATTTATCAAAACATGCTTATGACTAAGTAAAACTAAAAGGTTTAATCAAGTAAAGAGATATCGTTTGTTAGAATGAAATTAATAGGGTTTATATACTATTTGATTTGAGAAATTAATAATGTGATAAGGCAGTTTAGATGTTATTTAATAGTAATTGCAATGAAATGACACCTTTTATAGACCAAAGTCGTCATTGTCATTTCAGAAAAATAACTGATCTTGATTCGTACCTGAATCTCGCTCCATAAGGACAGAGTTCCAATCAGATTCCAATAAGCATAACGAGGAAACTCTATATTGCTGGTGCCTGTAAAAGAAAGTATTGTTGCATCCACCGATTAATCGTAAGATAATGAACCTTTTGATTTGTAATCATTATTTTCAAGAAGTCAGCTAACTGATCTATAATAATAACATTCTCGATTGTTCTTATTTTCTAAAAGCAAGATCCGGGAAACGGGATATGTGAGACATACCCACTTGTTGGATTTAGCTATATAAAATAAGCTGAACTTAAATGTGCTGTGTTACTAATGTAAATAAAATGACCTGACAATGGAATGTCAGAAAGATATAATCGATCCAAAGCTGATCTAACGGATAATTGTAATATAGAATTTGTATATAAATAGGACAAATTATTGATATTAAATAAAGATTCTCTTCAGTTTTTGTGTGTGATTTAATTTAACAAGTTCCTTTATTAAATTATACATTTTTTCTTGCTCCATTATTTATTCTAAATCCTGGGCATTTCAAGTATTCCTGTTCAAAATACAACCTTCTACAACACGACACCTATGATAATATAAAGCTGTACTTATTTTGCATTAATAATATATTCCAAAACTCCTGCTCATAAAATCGCAGTTGCAGTAATCCTAGATAAGGAATCACATCCCATAAAAATAAGCTTAATTGCATTTTAAATTATAACTGGAATGTTGAAAGATCAATATCCATCTAATAATATTCTATCATATCAAACAAAGTATCAACATCTCAACCACCAAGTATCTTGTAAAAGAATGTCAATAAAAGACATTATGATTGAACACCTGTAAAATAGGCATCAACACACAAACATCCACTATTTTACAAATCCTATAAATATAGCATACTTTATGAAAATATCATTCTTTCTTCTTCAGATTCCTTCTAATCACAATAAAACCATGGAAAGACTATAATTGTATCTATCAACGCGTTTATTTTTTTATTTTATTTTTCATTTTTATAAAAATTTTTCAATTTTATTGCAGTAATGTGTCATGTTGGTATATCATGTTGGAATATCGCATTGGAGTATCATGCTTTTGTACCATGCTTTTATACCATGCTCTTGGGAGCATGGTTTAGTTAATATTCAATTAAGTAACTTCCGGTTCCGAATAGGCTATTGTTTACTTTTTTGGATTTGACATGATTCGGTTTAAGAATGATACATCACTGTGGATGCAACAATGCTCGTGTGCAGTTTCTTTTGTTGTGCCCATGTGCATCTTGTTATTTTTTTAGCCATTATTCAGTGGGTGCAACAACTCATCAGGCTATAGTGTGCAGCCCAACTAGGCACAACAAAATCATCCTGTGCAGCACAGGTCGACCGTAGTGCTTTTATATATAAATCCCTTAAATTTGTGATTTTATGGACTTTTTTTGAATTCGGTTGTATCATCTTATACGTTTCAGGTTAAATCCGTTATTAGTAGGCTAATAATGTTGTAGGTTGTATTTATACTTTACTTAAAATAAGCCTTTGAATAATTAATAGCAATACAGTCGAAGCTTAATTTTTATATAAAATTTGGATACCTACATCTTATAGCTGCTTGAAATATTTAAAAAACCGCGTCCGGGCTGTCCGGTAATTTTTTCTTGAGATTTAAAGCTTGTAAATACCATTAGATGGCCGCTTCCGGAAATTGTTCGGCTTTTTTTTTTGGAAGAGTGGCCATTAGTGTGTCATGATGGAATATATCTAGTTGGATGTTTATGAAATGTAGTGTGAGTAGTAGATGTTGTTCACCTGCTATTGCTATGGCAATATATTGGTTAGCAGTATATAGTTATGGTGATAGATTAGTAGTGATGTGGTCGAATTATGATGATATATATTTCACATCCCTTGAATCCTTTTAATAAATAAGCTTTCTTTCATCTATTATATATTTAACATCTTTATATATAGTTTGGGAAGCTTCACTGAAGCAAACCACCACATTTCTCCTAGTAGTAGTAGGATTTCACAAACAACGCATCGTATTACGGTTAACCGAGTTTGACTGCTTTAACGGGCCGTTTTTTATGCAAACTCGAATGAGGGTATTCGAGTTTCTTCTTTTCTTTTTTTGTTAGCTAAGCTCGAAAACAGGATTGAAAAAATACTTCAAGTTGTGAAACTGTCAAATATGCTATTATCGATTCATAATCCCATATTAACTTGACAAGATTGCTATTAACAGCCTCCTTAAGGCAAACCAATACTTGCTCCCACCCCGTTTTTTATCTGGGTTACAAAAGAACGGGCCGTTTTCCAACTCGAATCGAATGGCCGTTTCCGTTAAAACTCGATTCAAACTCGAATCGAAGCCCATTCCTAAGTAGTAGTATAAGAAGTGAGAAATGACAAGTGTTAAAAATATGAATGATATACTATAGGGGGAGTCAATTTCAAAATACCAAAACCTACTCGTTTTATGATTGGTTTAAAATAAAATGAATATATTGAAATACATCTACCACTTTTTAAAAGTAGATCCTAAAGTATATTCGTTAATTCGTATATGATTGGTCGAAAACCAGACTACATTCCTCATTACGACAGCCTGTTATACTTCCATAATGTTGAAAAATTACAATTAGTTTTTGTCTATTTTTATATCGTATAACATCTTAATCATGGTTAGAACTAGTACAAGACAAAAAATGCTTAATTCTCTAAAAAAGCATCGAAAAACGCATAAAAATCAGTTGAAAGGAATGTGCAATTTATTGGATTCAATTTCCAGAAACATCGAAGCTACTCAAAGCAGTGATGAAAATCCTGAAAATCCTGATAATGATAGCAATGAATTGAAGGAAGCTTCTAAGGGACTGAGAAAAATAGCAGAGATAATTGACCCTATGAAACCTGTCATTCAGTTGATCAATAAGAAGAGATATTTATTTAGGGACAAAAAGTATCTCGCAAGAAAAACAATTCAATTGCAAAAATTCAACGAATTTTGGAATTATAATGATGAAGATTTCCGAACCTATGTTCGTATGAATCATGGCTCTTTTGAAAAATTACATCATCTAATAAAGTCATGCAAAGAATATACCTCCCGTCAGACACCTGTCAAAATGCAGATGTGCGTTGTCCTTGAAAGATTTGGATCGTACGGAAACGGAAGTAATCTTGGGAAGCTTGCCCGAAAATGGGGGTTCTCTAGTAAGTTAAAATCACATATAATACGTTCTCTATTCTCACCTAAATTGACTAATTGCGTTAATATCATAGAGGGATCTGTGGATCGGTTTACTTCAAGATTCATAGAGGCTGTGTTAACATATGAAAAACTATTTTTGACCTGGCCTAACGAAGAAGAAAGGATTGCCATCAGTAAAAGAAACGATGTTTCTCATGGTTTTGCTGGGTGTGTTGGCTTTATAGACGGGAGTGTTATTAAGCTCGCATATACCCCAACCTGGAGACACGAGGATTTCTTTTGTCATAAGCAATTTAGTGGGATTCAAAACCTGGCAATCTGCGATGATAAACGTAGAATCAGACTTTTTGAGACAGGGTATATGGGAAGCTCTCACGACATGCGGCTTTTGAGTCAAAGCAACTTTCTTGAAACAATTGATCAAAAATTTACTGATGATCAATACGTTTTAGGAGATGCTGGTTTTTCTCAATCTGATTACATCGTGGCAGTGAGCAAAAAACCCAAAAATGGAGAGCTTCCCAAAGAAGACATCACTTTTAACAATCAGATCTCTCGCCTAAGAGTTAGAATTGAACATGCCTTTGGAATTTTGAAAGAGAGATTTCAAAGTTTGAAGGAGTTACGCATATTTATACGATCTGAAAACGATCTTATTTATGCTAGCTCTTGGATCCGTGCATGTGTGGTTTTAAACCTGTTCCTGATGGATCAGCAAGGTGAAGACGAAATTTTAACCGATAGACTTCGTGAAAAAATGGAAAAAAAAATGAAAAAACTTCAAAAAAAATTCGAAAGATCAATGAGAAAACTTGAAAGAGACGAAGATAAATCTCATAATAACGAGCAGAATGATGAGGAGACAATTGAAGAAATGCTTCTTTTTAACCAAAACGGTGCAGAGAAAAGAAAAGTCGTGAAGCAAATGATAATTACTAAGCTGAAATCTAAGGTTAATGTTTGATAATATATAAGTATTATGAAATAAAAATATTTATTCGGATTACTCTCCGTATATTTCTTCTTGTATCTTTTTGGATTGTTCCAAAACTTCTTCAGTTGAAAGATTTCTACTTTCTGCGAGACGGTAAAGGACATCTAACCTTGCATTCAACTTGTCCTTCAAAGTATTCTTCTTGATCAATTGATTAATATAATACTTTACGGCCTCTTTAGAATTATTGGTAGATTTTTTCAATTCATTACGGACGAGACCAAGAGCTTCACTCTGTTGAGTAGCGTTTGGTCTTACATCGCTCGTGGATTCACCACTATCATCTCCACCATCAACGCTGTCATCACTATCATTACTGTCTGTATTATCAGTATCGCTTTCATCTCTGATAACGCGAGGTCGTTTAGTATCACTCCTTCTCATTTGATTTACATTTGGAAGGGAGATTTCACTTGAGTTCTTGCAAGGTGAGTCGGTTTTGTTGTCTTGCAATATAGCCTCAAACTCCCGAAACCTACCCATAATGCTATTCAACCTATCTTTAAAATGCAATTAAAATTAGGTATGTTACTCAACATTTATAGCTTGAGTAAACTTACTTTCAAACTGCTTTCTTCCATTGCTACCTTCATCAGATGGAAGTGCTCCTTCCCCACTTTGACGTGCTACATTGTACGCCTCCTTGTAGCGTTTCAACATAGTTTGGAGATAGTAAGTCTTCAGTCTAGGGACCGTTCTTTTCACTACTCCCATCTCGATGAAGTGTTTCTCTGCCTTTCGCATGACATGCAGCAAGAGATTTCTTGTTCTCCTACCTGTCCTAGTGTTTTTACCACTTAAACAGCCCCGAAGATATTTACCGCTGTCATCCAAAAGAAAGTCGGTAAGACGATCCTTGGATGACTTGTTGTCCGTACTTTCAACGTCAATTTCATCCCATGAATGCTTTTTTCCTGACTGATTAGACTCTTTAGATACTGATGTCTCATCAATCAAATTGGATGCTTCAGCAGTTGCAAAAACAGGTGTGTACGGTGCAATTCGAACAATAGGAGATGCACGGCCCTTTCCTTTTTCGTTTTGTGTGTATCTAGGTCTTAACGTGCCACCAGCTTTAAATCTGTGTAAACTTTAATTTTGTTTCAATTTTTATTTATTTTGGAACTCCGCCATTTCAATATATATATTTTTTTTGGAGGCATCTCATGGCAGATAATGTAGCTCATTTGTTATTTGAGAGATTGAGAAGTATAATAAGTTTAAACAAACATTTTATTTTTATAACAAATCTTTAGGAATTCTAAATTTTCTGTGAGATAAATATTTTTTTTGACAAATTTCTTAACTTCTTGGACAACTTCTCTACATTTGCTATAAGCTTCGATGTAGTCCATCGACCTTCTGAAATAATGTCTGATTTGAGTCAGGTTACCAGAGGTATCCAGAAAAGAATGGATGTTTTTCTCCAGAGACTTGAATGTATAGTCACATCGCAAACGAGCTTCCCTCTTGGCAGCACCACAGTACATTTTGATCCAATTGCATTCGCAATGGTATTTTGGGTATCAGTAAAATGATTTTATAATAAAAATAACTATTAAAGTCATAATAATTGTTCACAAAGGTTTAAATAATGATTGTTATGGCTCTGATTTATTATATCTTTATTTTTCGGAAAGTTGATAGCGAAAATGCTGATTTCACGCATTGCTTACGTAAGCTGGGTTTAAGGTAAGGAGGTTATGTGTCACAGAGTATCCTTGTTTCAAAAGTTACCCTCACCTAAGAGCACACAGCTTAAATTTTGAAATACCGTCTATTTTCAAGGGCTATCAACAGAATGATTTTATAGTAAAATTAAGTATTCGAGCCATAACAATTGTTTACAAAGGTTTAAATAATGATTGTTATGGATTTTTTTTATTGTATCGTTAGTTTTGGGTGAGTTGATAGCTCTTAAAAAAAGTTAAAATTTGTGCAGGTTTAAAGCTGGTGGCACGTTACCATATTGTTTGAAATAATAATTAAAATTAAAATACAAAGAAATATTTCAAAACTCTTTATTTTATTACTCATGCTATTTAGCATCAATTACATCATGCAAAACTAATAAGTGAATCTACCAAACGGATCTACTAAAGCAAGAATGGGGGTGTCAATATTTATTTATTTTTATTGGTCAGTTTTTTTTTGTGAATCTACCGAAATTTGAAATTGACGCCCCCTTATGTTGTATGCCACCAAGTATCATATGTTATCACCTTCTACAGCATCAATACCTCTTACAATCTATTGTATACGACATGTATGTATTGAAGTGCAAAGTCTTCATATCGGATATAAGGAGCTCCTAGCGTACTAACTTTAATCCAGCAATTACCCAAAACGCTTGGACCTCAATTTTGACACATATTATTCCACCCCAGTGGTTAATCAATCAAGTAGCAATCAAATCGATATCCAAGAGCATTTAGCGCTGCATTGAAACAAGGCAACTCATAAGCTCTGCAAGCGCGGTTAAATTATGATTGATCCATTTCCACCCATAGATTACTATCAAACATATCTAATGGTTCAATAGTGCCTTAAATTACATCTCATCAGGATCTCAATGTCAAATCGATATACAGTAAAAGGCCATACTTTTATATCGAAATAAACGATAATATCTTGTTTTTATTATAAAGTCGAAGAACTAGTTCATTACTCATTCCTCTTTAATTATATTCTTCTTTAAGTATTATTTATCAAAAATGAAAATATTAGGACACAGCAGGTAGTTTTATTGGACAGAAATATCATGTTTTGCTGATGGTTTTCTCAATTTACAGTCATTTGTGAAAGTAGAAATATAAACTTTTATGCAAGATATATTCAAACCTATCAACTTGTATAATTGAAGATTAATTAGATCAATATTCACAAGGATGTGATTTTTTTCTTTGTTTTCTGCAGTTGTAAATAATAGTTTATTATTTCGTAAGACTTAAAACTCATTATCCAGGACTTAATTTCTGTATTCACAAGATAGGTCTAATTGATTGCTACTCTGCATTTTTTATTTTAGCAAAAAGTATTAATTTTTTGTCGAGATAAGCAAAACAATAGTTAATTCACAGCTTAACACCATATTAGCGGGATCCCAAAATTGATTTGAAAAAAATGATGGAAAATGATTAAAAAAAACAAAATCGTTCAATGGCTCATGAACTGCAAAATAAGTTGACCTAGGGTATTAAGTGGTTTTTGTACAGTTTTGGATTCTGCATTCATCTAAATAAAATTCAAAAAAATCTTTCTCATAAAATTTTACGTAAAATGCAATTGAAATTTTAGAGGTTTTTTGAAGATACACATCATTTTTTATAAACATATTTTACATATAAATAACGCAGATAATGCAAAAAAGCATTATCTATCGAATGAGTTACTGTGGAACCTTCTAGCTGCATTTTTCGTAGAGAAAAAAAGATTTTTGTCCGAATTTTTTTCAATTTCAGAATTTGGGATGAGGGTATATAAGGGAAAACTGGAAGTTAGAAATGAAGATATATTTTTGTACACATTTTTGAGTATATCTCCTTGAAAAATCAATATTTTGAAAAAAACTAAATTGGGTCCGAGAGAGCTCAACGAGCTTGATGACATGAGTAAAAAAAAACTGTTACTCAATTTAACAATTATTTTGAAATCTACTACAAAATTGCCAAAAAAAAAAAATGAAAAAAAATAAAAGTGCTCAGAATTTTTTTATACTTGAATATGTTATAGAGTACTTCAAAACAAATAAGTTTTATTATTAAAAAGTGTTAGTATAGCTTAGTTATTTCTAGAGATATGAAGCCTCAAAGTTTTCAATCCATTAGCAGTAAAATACGCGTAAAAAATCTGAAACATTAGCACTCAAAAATTAATACCACCTGCAAAAAGTAGGATATTTCCGGATACTTGTTTTTGGATTACAGGTGAGCATCTCAGGTACATTGGCATATAATGTTTTCTTGGTGTTATTTAGTGAAAAAAAAAAGTAGAGCAGGGATGAAAAGTGAGACCCAGTTTTCAAGGAAAAAGTGGTGGATTTTACGTGTTTTGAGTCTTTCGTGAGATACGAAATAAATTTAGGAACTGGAAGTATTATACGACCAATTCATACATATCTTGTAGCGCCTAAGGCATATCCTAAAAAGCGCTTTTATGGAATTATTTGTGCTATTACAGAGTTAGAGTATTGATGATTTTTTCTTAGAAAAGTTGCTCTGGAATATGCGACATTGGATAAGAATCATAGACTCCAGTTACAGGTTTTGGTGCGCCAATCTAGCATGCTATGTATTTTATCGAGTGTATATCTCTACAATCAAAATTTGGGAACAAACAGAGCGCTTTTTTTTGAGTAGTGTGCGTATTCATGAAACTCTTTTCCATCTAATCAGGACAAAAATTAGAGCGCCAGATTATTTCAACATGAAAAGTTTAGAAGGATACTTGAGATGCTACAAAAAATAATTTTCATGTACCTTAATTTATGACTCAAAACAAATCCGTTAAAGTTATGAATTTGGTTTCTCTTCTCGTAGAAAGTTATACATGTTATTTACATCTCGATACATATTTAAGTTATAGTAACCCAATCTACGTTAATTATGTAATTAGAGTGGCAACAATATGGAAGATTAAGAGATATATTCTATATGAAATTTATTTTTATTTAAATATGTTACAAGTGTATGAAAAAGAGGAAATTTAACAGTTTGATAGTGCGTTTATCTAATGCTTAGCACCGCTACGCTTCAATAATGTAACTTCGGCCTGTAATTCAGGCAAAGCACGATAGCCAGCGGATGGTTGAGGCATGTAACCAACCTTGATCAAGTAAGCAAGATAAAGACCTAAAAGATCATTACCCATCAAGGGCTGTTTAACATTATCAAGAGATAATACAGCTTGAGTATGAGTATCATCTAATTGAGCACTCTTGGTAGAAGTTGGTAAATCATCAAGCACAAAATGAAGAAGGGGGAACAAGGAATGATCTTGAGACTTGAGGGTATACTCCATTAGCTTATTTCTCCAATCAATGTATTCAGTTTGTTGGCATTGGTAACCATAAGTAAGCAATGCACCAAATAATTCATTATAAGTGAAACCAGCAGGATGAGTAACTTGAAGAACGCCCAATTTAGTAGATTCTTGATCATGATAAGCAGCACCAGCTACAACTGAAGCAACATAGTCAACAGAACAACAATTGATGTCGTTAGACATGGCAGGAAGATAACCAAGTTCAACACAACCCTTCAACAAACGCCAAATGAAATCATCAGTGTTGGTAACACCTGAACGAGAATCACCCAAAATGTAACCAGGACGAATAATGGTAGCAGGCATACCTCTGCTTCTAGCTTCTAAAATTAATTTTTCAGCAACCCACTTGCTTTGACCATAACCATTCTCAAGGCCGATACGACCACCTTCGAGATCATTGTTTTCAGATACCGGAGCACCAGTTTCAAGGAAAGCGGGTGTATCAAGAACAGAAGTAGAAGAAACAAAGTGGAATGATTTTTGACGTTGCTCAGTTGCTAAACGCATAGCCCAAAGGGTACCAATAACATTAGGAGCACGTAATTGATGATAAGGATAAACCCAATGAACAAGAGCACCATTGTGAACAACGGCATCAGCACTAGAGACACAGCGAGACCAATCATCCTCAGATAAACCGAGACGATCACTTCCTAAATCACCACAGATGGCTTCGATACGGCTTTCCCAAGCATCATTCCAAAGTAAGTGATCAATAGAAGCTTGCTTGACACGTTGGAAAGCACCAGCATTATCCTTGGCACGAACAACACAAATAACCTTCTTGGTATTATTATAACTAAGAAGCTTATCAAGAATAAAAGCACCCAAGAAACCAGTACCACCAGTCAAGACAAAGGTACGACCTTCAGTAAAAGGTGTAGCCAATGGACCGTAAGATTCAGCAAGGAATTCCTTGGCCAAAGGCTCAAGGTCAGCAGCATAATCAACGACTTCCTTCTTTTCTTCGAGTTGTTGATCAAGGTTGTTTTCCAATAAAAGATCACCATTTTGCAATTTGTTTACTTCACGAGCAAGGCCAGCAATGGTAGGTTCAGCAAAAACGAGACCGAGGGGAGCATCAACTTGAAACTTTTGTCTAATTTCAAAGATGAGACGAGTAGCAATTAATGAATGACCACCAATATCAAAGAAGTTTTCAGTAAGGCCAATAACAGGGTCAGAAGATGGCAAGAGATCCTTCCAAATAGCATGAATAGTAGCTTCATTTTGAGACATGGCAGGAAGTTCAGTGTTGCTGGGAGCTTCAGATGTGGTAGCATTCTTGTTAAATTGAGCAGTATCGGGGAAAGGTAAAGCGTTCTTGTCAACCTTACCGTTAGGTGTAAGAGGCATACGAACTAAAGGAACAAAGACAGCAGGGATAGCATAAGAAGGAAGCTTTTGCTTCAAGTAATCACGAATATGCTTGATTAATCTACGGAAATGATGATTCGAGCGAACATCATTATCATCATAATCACCTTCTCCTTCAGTAGCACTAGCGAAATCGCCATCAGATCCAGATAAGTTAGGGACAAAGTAAGCTACAAGAGTTTGCTCTTCGTTCTTATCACGACGAACCAATGTAACATTTTCACGAATACAAGGATGTTGAGATAAATGGGTATCAATTTCACCGAGTTCAATACGGAAACCACGAATTTTGACTTGGTCATCTGCACGACCGGTACATTCGACATTACCATCAGGACGATAACGACCCAAATCACCAGAACGATACATACGATCACGCTTACCCAAATAGTATTGCTTCCAAGCATCGCCCTCAACAGAGGATTCGTCTGCACCATCATCCTGACAAGGATTAGTAACAAACCAATTGGGAATGAACTTTTCAGCAGTAGCTTCAGGTAATTGAAGGTAACCTTCAGCAAGACCAGGAGCACGGACGTAAATCTCACCAATCTCACCAACACCACACATCTTGGTACGATCGTGACGATTTACAACCAAAAGTTGAACATTAACCATACCTTTACCAGCAGCAATAACTTCCTTTTGAGAACTCAAGAAAGCAGGATGAGATGAACGAGCAGGTACAATAAAATGAGAAACAGAACGTTGAGTTTCAGTGGTACCATACATATTGATGACAGCTACATTAGGAGCATACTTTTGAATACGAGCAGCATCACGCTTGGTTAAAATATCACCAACAAAGAAAGCATTGATAAGAGAAGGAATTTCAACTTGAGCATGAGAAGATAAGAGCTGACCCATAGCAGGTGTTAAATGAGTAACAGTAACCTGACTTTTGTTCATCCATTCAGCAAGACGACCGGGAATACCAATATCTTCAGAAGTAGGAATATGTAACTCGGATCCCAAGAAGAGAGGAGTAAAGATATCACGTTGAATAGGATCATGTGCAATACCAGAGAGCATGGTAAATTTATCTTGACTGGAAATCCCAAATGTCTCAGCCATCCAGGGGTAGAAATGAGTTAATGAGAAATGTCTACCTCTGACACCCTTGGGAATGCCAGTACTACCACTAGTAAAACTCAATGTGCCAATACTATCAGGACCAATTACAATACCAGTATCTTGAGAAGCCTTTTCACGAACACTGTCAAGCAAATCAGCACTACCATCAGATACTGAACCACCGGATAAATGACCATCTCTTCCAATTTTAAGGTTTGGAATTTCACAAACAATGTTTTGCTCATTCTTGATATATTCTC
Source organism: Mucor racemosus (assembly GCA_027405735.1). Classification (NCBI taxonomy): domain Eukaryota; kingdom Fungi; phylum Mucoromycota; class Mucoromycetes; order Mucorales; family Mucoraceae; genus Mucor; species Mucor racemosus. The sequence continues at coordinate 1,813,681 of JAPEHQ010000011.1, forward strand.
TTACAGAGTCAGCAATCTTACCAGCTTCCTGTAAAACGATCAAACCACTGGGCTTGGCAACAGAAAGATATATTTCTTGACGAGCAGGAGGATAAGCAGGATCTTTGATATGATATAAATGTTAATTATTCGATTTTTTTTTTTGATTTTTCAACTTTTTCTCTTACCAATTACACTAAAGGTTGCACCCGCCTTAAGAACACCCATGATAGCAATGACAAGATCAACGCCTCTATAAGCATAAATCATAACAACATCCTCTCTTTGAATACCATTAGAAACAAGATAGTGTGCAACAGTATTTGAAGCATGATGAATTTGTTGATAATTATAAGTGACAGTAGCATCAGACCCATCTAATGATTCTACAATACAAGTACGCTCGGGATGCTTATTCGCATTAGCGGAGAAAATATCAGTAATGGCGCCTCTCCATTGAGACCAATGCAGATCAGATATAGGATTAGGAAGCGGAGAACCTTCTAATCCAGAGTCAGATAATGGGATTTGGCCAACTGCAAGTTCTTGAGACTTGGCACCTGTTTCAATCAATGTAGCCAATTGAGATAAAAGGTATTCAATACGTCTAGGAGAGAACAAAATTTGATTATATACAACACGAATTGAGACAGGACGAAGAAAGGAGGTTCTTAGAGATGACGATTGCTCTGGAGAAGAGATGAACACAGTTAAATCCGAGCTAGCAGAACTATTAGCCAAATGTTGTTGAGAAGGTGTATCAATTTCATTATAAAAACGAACACGACAAAGTGGACGTCTACTATCAGGATCTGTATCCTTGTACATGGCTTCATATAATTGATCAAAAGGAACTTCTTGATTTAAAGCTTCTTGTTCAACCTATAACATCCGTCAATGCAAATTAGAACCAAAAAAAAAAAAAAAAAAAATCTCCATTACATCCCAATTTGCTTTTTGAATATTTTACCTCTGTAACCATTTGAATAATATTAGATAATGTACTTGCTGGGTCAATGTTGAGACGTAATAAAAGAGGGTTTCCAGTAGGAGATGAAGTGCCAATGGCAAATTCTTCATCACCAGTGTAACGCTGGAGAAGGACTGAGAATGCAGCTAAAATAACCGAAAAGGGTGTAGGACGAGAGGGAATCATGGAGAATTGAGCAAGACTTAATAATGTTTGCTCCGAGAGATCAAATGATTGAACCTCTTCGACAGTACGAGCTGGCAATGGTCTGGGATAATCTGTGGGGACTTGTAAATCTGTCAAGTTCTGAAGACGAGACTTCCATAATGTAATGTTTTCAGTTGCGTTCACCATTTTTAATTATATATATATATACAATGAATTAGAATAAAAATTAAGAATACAATAAAGAAAGAGTATTTTAGATGGGAAATGCTAAAATCTAAACATTATATACCCTCTTAAGCTGCTTTCTTAATATGGTAATTGATGTAGAGATGGAACAACTTCAAAAGATCAACAGTCATATTGAAGGCTATACTCCCCCTCCTCTTCCGGGACTCAAACGGCCAAAAAAGATCAAAATTCCATAAAAGGTGTTGCTGAAGATTATCAGTTTAGATTGATTGCTTAGATCAATCTTTTGCATTGATCTTTTTATTAAAATTTGTGTGTATTAAAAATCTGGTTTTATAAAATATATTGTAAGTCTATGTGTTTAAAGAATTTAATCTTGTGCTGGTTTGGGTGTTGTTTCATTATTTCTACCAGAAATCGTATCTTCAAGGTCGATATTTTCTGTTGATATTTTTGAATAGTTGACTCTACTAATAGTTTTATAGTAACGAGTGACAATAAATGCAAAATAAAACTAAAAAAAAAAAAAAAAAAAAAATTAGGTTTGACGTTTTTTAACCTTGTGAAATAGCTTACATGTACTAGTCTCAATACCACGAGAACAGCAATACTGACTTGACTCTCCATTCTAAACACACGATCATGTTCAGCTAATTTCTCTGGATCATCTGCCAACTCGGGTAGGCTGTGATCAGTATAAACAAACCAAGTTACTGCGAACCATACTGTGGTAATCAAACTGACAAGGCAATCTAACCAAAAGATCATTGTATACCAACGAAGAATTCGAACATTATCCTAATATTGAATCTGATGAATAATCTAGCGATTGCAAAGTATTAAATGAACATACTGTATATAGACCATAAAGACCATAAGAAAATATCACTATCGCAACCAATGAATATATGTAAATCAAAGTTGCAAAGAAATCACTGAAATCAAAAGACAAAATGCCATAAAAGCCAGAGAGTTTATTCAACTAGTCAAAGAAAAGAAAAAAAGCCAATATTGAGGAATATATCAGTATGATTAGAAAAAACAACTTACGATACCGAATATTGTGATAAGCAATACACCTAATTTTCAGTCAAATCTGCTTTAAATTAACTAATCCAATATTAAAAACACATATCTCATTTACCTGTTTTGATAGGCACAAATCCACAGCATTGTCTTCCTTTTGAGAATGGCATATTTTTACTAATGTGTAAAGAATAAAGGAGTTCTTTTTCATAATGAAATAGAAAATTTTGTTTATTGGAGTTTATGTTATACAATGTCCGAATGCACGATCTCCTATGCTTTCTCGCTTAACGGTTAATCCGTCGGTGCGTATCTTTTTCCGTCTAATTAAAGCATTGATACAGGCTTTACACGAAATTTAGACGTTTTTATTATTTTTTGAACGAAACAAAAATAAAATTTAGACAAAATAAGAGATGAAAATTTGCATGAAATGAGAATGAGATTTTAGTCAGTGTTAAATTCACACTAAAATAAATTTAATTTGAGAAAAATATGTAGATTCAATCAAGCAATGTATTTCTGGATCATCATCTTCTTCTTCTGTATTTAAACCCCGAACATTGGTGATGATAAAAATTGCAACAGATGGAAACAAATGCTAGCAACTACATAAAACCAGTACATAGTTGTAAGGTATTTATCATATATCGACTGCTTGTATAACCGGTAAGTACCGATTGATGTATTAAAATCTCATATTGTACATCGCCTCCACACGCAAAGGCGGCTTTTTATCCCCTCTTTTTTTTTTTCCTTATTTTCTACATCCCATCATTTGCAATAATCAATAATGTACAGATCCTTAATTTTAAATAAAATTCAAGCAGTAATGACGAGCAGAGAGTCAGGTATAAAGTATAAAACCTTTGAAAGGCAGTTTATTTTTTGCAATCATTATTGACTTAGGGGAGAGACCGCAGCCGACATGCAAGGATTGTAAAGAGATTGGCCACTATAGCAAGAAATACTATAAATGTAGGATTTATAAAGAAGACAAAGCAGATGACGGTGGATACAGAATAAAGTAAATTACAGATGTTCTAATTCTTTTGATAGTTGGCACAAGTAAGAAGCGACAAAGTTCAGCGATCAAGAATGCCGTAATAAACACGGTTTTTCCTTTGGGTGATCTAGATCATTACAGGTAAGTTATAGATATTATTACTGTTCAACTGAAGACTAATTTCATTACATCCAACTTTATCCTCACTACATCCCAATTTTATTCTTATTTCATCCCAAATTTTACTTATTTTGTCTGAATTTGAAGTAGAAATACTGTATATGGCATTCCTTGCTTTTACCCTTCTCCCGAGCTCTAGACAATAGTAGGTAAAACATGCCTGAGTTTTAACCCGAAATAAAGCAAATACAACTGAACCCTTACTTTGTTCGAGATTTATCCTTCTTTTCCTCTAATTTTACTTGAAAAATATGTCATATACAGGAGTAGAAGCCTTTATACAATTACTAAGGATATATACTCCTATAGAAAATAAGCCTTTTTTGAAAGAAATAGCTCCATTCGCCTCTATTTCGTTTTTGATTGTCTATGCCTGTTTACTCATAACAGACGGCTATTACTTTTTAGTATTTTTAGCGCTTGGTTTCTCGATTGGAATCTTTTATTCCAGTAATCAAGAAGCTAATTATAATTTCTCACAATATGAAAGGAATTTGTCTTATAAAGAACAAACTTTAGAACAGGTAAAAAAAAAAAAGAAAAAAAGCGAAAAAAATTAATTTACCATGCAACACAAAGATTGTTTACAATTTAAATTAGTTTAGTAACAGCCTAGAACCAACAAAACAAGTGGAGCTTTATTATCTACCTTTGACTAATGTCGTAAACCAATTGCTCGATTATGTTATGCGTGATTTTATTTCTAGTTGGTGGACGCCAATCAATTTACATCATGATCCAACATTTGAGAAATTGGCTAGAGAAAGGCTAAATGTTGTATTTTTGAATGTGCAAAAGATTTTATTGAATCAAGAAAGAAATGATATTGTCATGTCAACATTATACGGTGTAGCAAATACATTAATCATTCATATGGTATTTCTTATTTCGTTCTTTACAAGCATTTCCTCCTTATTTTATTGACATCCCCCCTTTTTTTTATATGGAAAATTAGCGAGAGTGTAGAGCATTTGAAGAATCAGAATTATCAATGGATGATTATGTAATTGAAAATCCTCAATCGCCTTTTGCTCAATTATTATCAAAAGAAGAACAACACTATCAACTTCGAGGGCTTAGTCAAACATTTCTAAAGCGTACATTACCGAGCGCAGACAGAGATTCACTTTTATTGATGAGTTTATTCACGGAGTTGTTGGCTACATTTTTATTTGGGGGTATTTTGGATAGTTTAAGTGATCCTGATTTTCTCAATTGTTGGATTATTGATCTTCTCTCGGACAAGGAAAAGGCCAAAGCAATCTCTTCTACTGTTTCTGCTGCTGCTGTTGTCATGACAACGGATAATGCACCAGATGTTGGGTTTGCTGATCCTTCTGTGGAGTCAATTCCCATCATGGAACAACAATCAGATTCTATTAGAAAATCAACTGAAGATGATGATAGTATTACGAGCAGTGTAGATCAAGTAACTCCACCAGGTACTCCAGAATCTACAAAAGCAACTGCTAATTTTAAACCTATGCCTATCGTAACTACAACACCAAAACAAGAGACAACAATGCTTGCATCATTGCAATCTCCTCCTCCCCCTCAATCACCTTTAGCGCCTCCTAGTATGATATTTAGCCGTGGCTCAGTTAATTTTACTATCATGGATATTTCCGCTCCTCAATCCAACGATCAACCATTGAACAAGACAGAATTAATGTATATCGTTCAAATTGAGCGACCTGCAATGGAAGATCATGCAGGTTCTGAGGGTGGAGGCTATGTGATCACAAGAAGCTATACTGATTTTGAAATTTTCAATGCCATTTTACATGCAAGGCATGCTAAACGAACAGCCAAACTTCAACTTAAATTGCCATTAGATACAGCACCAAAATCATGGTTGAAAAAATCATCTGCACAACAAAAGAAGAAAGTGCCATTAGAAGCAATAAGTATGGCATTGGAAAAATACATAGATACAGTAGTGCAGGATGAAGAGTTAGGAACAGATAAAATTATTCTTCCATTTTTAAGAAAGGAAAGAAGAGCTGAAATTTCGGATGGTACAACAACTTCATTTGCTGAAGAATATAAAAATGAAGTAGCTGCTGCTATAGCAAGTACCACAACACCCGATACAACATCAATAAATAATGGTAAATCAAGATCTTTATTTTCTCGTAACAGCGCAAGTAATCTCAATGTTACTACTACTACTCCTCCTCCTTCTTCTCCTTCTCAAAAGGTCGATACAGTCAACTCAGTTGAAAGTGTAGAGCAAGATATTAATAAAAAATGGTTTGCACCAAAAGCTAAAACAAGACAGGGCTCAGTTTCGAGTACGCACAGCAATATGTCAAAAGATAGTTCTATCATAGTAACGAAAGAAGAAGGAGGCGATTTTGAAGAGAAAAAACCGGCAGTAGTTGAAACAATAGTAGACGATGATAAACTAAAACGTGAAAATACCCCATCTATCAATAACAACAACACTAATAACAAAGCATTATCGCCAATGGATGTAGAACTCTTGATTGAAACTACCTACGCTTTGATAGTGGAAATCTTTAATCTGACATCTTCTAATAACAAAGCTTGGATGCGAAGATCCATTCTGAATTTATTAAGAGAAATTGTACGCCGTTCATATGCTCAATTCATTTCGGAGCAATATATTGATTTTGTAGAAGAATACATGTCGCCCGATGCTATTGTTAGTATGCTAAATCAATTGGGAGAAAAATTTTGGCCTGAAGGTAAATGGATGTTGGATGGAAAGGAACAGACAGTACGAACAGAGGAAGATAAAGAAAAAACCAAGCAATTAGCAAGGACTATGCTTATGACTGAATTGATTCCTAATGCTGTAAGGCAATTAATTGGGGATCAAAATTGTAATACAGCCATGGATCGTATATGGGCTCGTTGTCAAGATCCTAATTTGAATCGAGTTCTTATCTTACAAGTATTGGAACGTATTATCAAACCCATTTTGGGTTAAGAAAAGAAGAGAATAAAATTGTACATATGATATTTTGCTTGTTTGCTGTAGATCATGATGTTGCATGCAGTTTGAACTTTTTGTTTGCTTATACATGTTATTGCGATCTGTGCTTATATTATGTATATGCACATTTAGTAGCGAGATTACAGCCAAAATCCCACAGGTACCATGTAGATTTGCTATAGTCATTTATTGAAGGTTTTCTGTATGAATCAACCTCCCTCTATTCGATCTCTTCAGACACACAAATTAATAAAATGTTTATACTATTAAGTAAAATTTTCACATTAGTAGTATTTAGAAGTTGGAATGCGTTAGCTCATGACTTTAACGAAAAGCGCATAAAATAAAAACCATACGAAGACTGCTACCAAGAATGATCTGCCATTTGAATTAGAGTCATAGGTTGTACTTCTCCCTTCCAGTATAGTTAGCAATTCAGTAAAAGCGTTAATTGACAATTTAGTATAAAATCTCACAACAATATGAATTGTACAACATTTCTTCAATTCGAAATGAAAATCACACTTTTAATTGTACTAGTTCTAATTGTCCTGATATCAGCTGTTTGTGCAAGCGAATTTAATCTCAAAAATGCCGCACTTGAAGCACACAATAAGCTCAGAGATCGGCATAATGTACACCTTGTCAAATGCAATGCTACACTTGCGAGACACGCTCAGTGTTGGGCAGATCAATGTTACTGGGATCACAGTGATATAAGTATCATATCGTCAAAATATCATTATAAGAGATGAAATTGGCTATAAATGTTCCTTCAAGGATCGTCGCCCTTACCACGACCATTGAGGGGAAAGTATAGGTTATGGCCAACCTTCTATTATTACCGCCATTTTAGGATGATACAAATATGAGATTAACAATTACAATTTTGAATACGGAGAATCTTGAAGCCAGGCATTTCACTCAAGCTGTATGGGGAAAAACCACAAAAATAGGATGCACAAAAGCATATTGTAATGATACAAAAGGCTATTATTATGTTTGCAATTATTATCCTCCAGGAAACGAACGAAGTGCATACGTACAGTCTACAGAATGTGCTAAATATAACTTATAACCAGAAATAAACAAATATATATATATATATATATGTATGTATATTAATTCTAGAGAATTCATAAATGTCCATAAATAAATGATATCTATCAGAAAGTATCTTTATTTAAACATATACTACCATTATCACTCAACGATATTGCTCCAAATTTTTCTTCATCGCATCATATAGCTTTACAGAATTCAAATATTCATGCTTTTTAAACATTTGTATAAGTTAATAGTACCAGGATATAAGTGCATTGGCCTAACATTGATCTAAAATTGATCTAAAATCGATTATAAAAATTAAACACCAACATTTAGATGTTAATTTTTTACATTCAAAATATAGGTTCAACTGAACGTTACTTTTTACTTTTTGTTTTAGCAAAAACTATCGATTTTTCGTCGAGATAATCAAGTAATAATTCACATCACAGCTTGATATCCATGATAGCTGGGTTCCAAAATCAATTTGTACAGACTGATCGAGAAATGATTCAAAAATCAAGTTTGTTTAAAAGCTCATAAACTGCAAAGTAAGTTGAACTAGCTTATTAAGTGGTTTTTGTACAGTTTTAAATTCTGCATCCATCTAAATAAAATTCAAAAAAATCTTTCTCATAAAATTTTACGTAAAATGCAATTGAATTTTTAGAGGTTTTTTGAAGATACACATCACTTTTCATAAGCATATTTAAAATATAATAAAATGAAATAATGCGCAAAAAAATTTTCTATCGATTGAGCTACTGCAAAATCTTGTAGCTGCATTATTCGTAGAGGAAACAATATTTTTGTCAAAAAATTTTTCTGTTTCAGAATTTGGGATGAGGGTATACAAGGGGAAAATGGACGCCAGAAATGGAGGTACCTTTTTGTATACATTTTTGAGAATATCTCCACGAAAAATCAATATTTTGAAAAACTCTAAATTGGATCTGAGAGAGCTCAACGAGCTGGATGACATGAATGCAAAAAAAATGTTGCTCAATTTAACCAATATTTTGAAACCTACTATAGAAATGTCAAAAAAATGAAAAAAAAAATAAAAGTGCTCAGAATTTTTTTATATTGAAATATGTTATAGAGCACTTCAAAACAAGTAAATTTTATTATTGAAAAGTGGTAGTATAGCTTAATTTTTTCTGGAGATATGAAGCCTCAAAGTTTTCAATCCATTAGCAGTAAAATACGCGTAAAAAATCTGAAACCTTAGCACTCAAAAATTAATACAACTGCAAAAAGTAGGATATTTCCGGATACTTATTTTTGGATTAAAGCTGAACATCTCAGGTACATTGGCATATAATTTTTTCTTGGTGTTATTTAGTGAAAAAAAAAGTAGAGCAGGGATGAAAAGTGAGACCCAGTTTTCAAAGAAAAAGCAGTGAATTTTACGCGTTTTTGAATCTTTTGTGCGATAAAGAATAAATTTAGGAATAGGTAGCATAATGCGACCGATTCATGTCTGTTAGTAATGTCTAAAGTTTACCCTGAAAAGTGTTTAATATGAGATTAGTTATAAGAAAGATGGCATGCTTTGATTTGAAGATCGATAGCGTTGAAAATTAGCAAAAATTCAGTTTTTCACAAGTGACTATATACGGTATCATTTATAATTTATCAAAATTCATTTTAATATGTGGAGTGTAATGTTTCCTTGTATAATAGGCGATAGGGCTACAGCAGCTTCTGTTTTTTTAAGGGAGTAAAAAGTAAGTTTCAGATGATTTTCCAAATATAGTCACTCAAAACATCTGTTTGTAGCAGAAATTATATTATTATTTAATGTTTATCCAAGCAAGTTTAGAATTATATGTTAAGTCAATATTCGCTTTTATTCACATTTCAAAAGATATGTTTTTTCATTGGCTTGATTTTTTTCAGTTATTCCATACCCAGTTTGACCTCTCCTCTGGAAGCTTCATTGAGACTTTTGCTTCGGGATAAATTTTGTATGTGAATGGGTCACTAATAATTCGTTGCTTTATGACAACTATTGGTTGATTGCGTATGCTGTAAGAAATCTCTGCTTCACCATCACCATTTTCGATTTAGAAAATAAAGAGATTCAGCTTCTATTGATAGTTGTAATCGTGTTTGCGGTCTGATGCGACCAGAATTCGAAAAATCTGCCACCCTTTTAGAATATGTTCAACGGAGAGCTTTATGAAATAGTTTTGTCAATTATATTTGTAGATATCAGTAATATTTGCAAACTGTGTGTGCTTTCCAAATAATGTTGGGTGTAAAATTGAAGATCTGATAAAGTTGCATTATAATATGGGCTCCCAGCATTCAATATAGCTATTGTAACGCCAATTTATTATACCAATACGGTCACAACTTATCACGCAATGTCTATTGTGTATATTGAAGCAATATCTGACTGAAAAGCCACCACCAAATCGCTATTACATATGTATTATATCACAGATGTCCAATTTTATATTCCATACATGAATAAATTCGAAATTTATGTGAGAATATCATGTAGTCCAAGTGCTTTTTTTAATTAATAAGCACAAAAATGAATTCAATATTATTTTCTGCTTTTTGTGAGACTTTTCAAGAGACATGAAGGTTCTATAATGAAGTTACAAATAACTTTTTTATAACAATATACAGCCTCTTAAATGCTCCAAAGTGGGGTAATAAGGTTTAGTATTCAATGAATTCGACAGAATTACGGTCTGGATGTGATCTCATAAATTGAGATCAAAGACTTTCATTAGTGCTAATTTAGAAAGATAATCAAAAAGATGGATAAATCGTAGAACAAAACAAAAATCTGAGCTTGAATGGCTATAGTAATCAACAAGTATAGATTATCTTCTAATTCAAGCAAACTTGGGTTGATCAATATCATGATTGGCCATTCCAAATACGGTAATACAATCACCGGTACTATTTCCTGATCCTTTGTGACTATGTGAAGATGATGATAATCAGTTTTGATGGATAGATTTTAGAGTTTCTCAATGTTATATAAAACATTCCATTCCTAAACATCTTTTTTCTTCTTTTCTCTTCATAATTCACTTAAATTACATTTAAATCTATATATAAAATGGCTCAAAACGGTCTTCAAGCTAATGGTACAAACAAGCCCAGAGAAGCTGCTGCCTCACCTTATGCATCTACTGATCCCAATTCAAATGTCAACAATTTCAAGATTATTGAATCCACTCTCAGAGGTAAGAGCTATATAACATGCATAATATACAAATTTCTAATAAAACCTAATTTGTTTAGAGGGTGAGCAATTCGCTAATGCTTTCTTTACTACTGAAAAAAAAGTTGGTAAGTGCATTGGATTTGAAATAAATCAGCCGAGACAAAATGTCTAACTTTTTCTTTTTTTCTTGATAGAAATTGCAAAGGCACTTGATGACATTGGAGTTGATTATCTCGAATTGACATCTCCTGCTGCCTCTGAACAATCCCGCAACGATTGTACTGTCATTTCTAACCTCGGTTTAAAGGCCAAGATCTTGACTCATGTCCGTTGTCATATGGATGATGCCAAGTTGGCTATTGATACCGGTGTTGATGGTCTTGATGTCGTTATTGGTACTTCCAGTTTCCTTCGTGAGTTTTCTCATGGTAAGGATATGGAATATATTACCAAGCAAGCCATTGAAGTTATTACTTATATCAAGAGTAAGGGTCTTGAAGTTCGTTTCTCTACTGAAGATTCTTTCCGTTCTGATCTTGTTGATCTTTTAAGTATTTATAAGGCTGTTGACAAGATTGGTGTTAACCGTGTTGGTATTGCTGATACTGTTGGATGTGCAAACCCTCGTCAAGTCTATGAACTTGTAAAGACTTTAAGAAGTGTTGTAAGCTGTGATATTGAATGTCATTTCCACAATGATACTGGTTGTGCTATCGCTAATGCTTATGCTGGTAAGTTTAAAATCGTAGATTTAATCGATCCAATAAGGGAATATGGCATTTACGGAGTATTCTTTTTTCTTTAATTAGCTTTGGAAGCCGGTGCTACACACATCGATACATCCGTTCTCGGTATTGGTGAGCGTAATGGTATTACTCCTTTAGGTGGTCTTTTAGCTAGAATGTATACTGCTGATAAGGAACATGTCAAGACCAAGTATGACCTTACAAAGATTCGTGAGGTTGAGAACATTGTTGCTGAAGCTGTCGAAGTTACTGTTCCTTTCAACAATTACATTACAGGTTACTGTGCTTTTACTCACAAGGCTGGTATTCATGCCAAGGCTATTTTAAACAATCCTTCAACTTATGAAATCTTGAATCCTACTGATTTTGGTATGACTCGTTATGTCAGCATTGGCCATCGTTTAACTGGTTGGAATGCTGTCAAGAATCGTGTTGAACAACTTGATTTAGATTTGACTGATGAAGATGCCAAGGCAGTTACCGCCAAGATTAAGGAATTAGCAGATGTTAGACCTCTTTCACTTGATGATGTTGATGTCTTGCTTCGTTCATACCATCAAGCCAAGGCTGATGGTGTTCATACAAATTTCTTGAACAAGATTGAAAAGGCTGAACACATTGCCTCAATTAGTGCTGAAGCAAGCGCATAAAACAATCAACGCTTTATCCCAACCTTTACTTCATAACAACAATAACAACAACAACAACAGCAACATTATAAATATTTTCTCCCATTCGCAAGTTTTATTAGACTTTTTTCTTATATGATATTATAATCTTTATTTATTTTGTAAACAAAAAATTTCTTTGCCGCACATTTATCCCCCTCCCCCATAAAACACATTTTTTTGTATAAAATAAACTAGTAATAAAAGAAATACATAAATATAATCTACCAACAGTAACCAATAGATCTATGCATCTTTTTTATTTTACATCTATATTGATTTACTATATTTGGAGCGAATTTTGCATTAAACCGCAGTTCTAAAGATTGCTGGTATGATGATGTTGTTGAGCATGTCTTCCTCTTTCGTTTCACGATCAAGCTTCAATACACTACGCTAAAAAAAAATGTACTAAACTACTTTTAGCACTAAAGCCGTTATAAATGAGGTTTGTGGCGTCTCAATTCAAGAATAAAATCAATCAGATTGCCAGCAATCGAAAATGAGAAATATAGTACATTGCCATCTATACCTTTGTGTTATGAAAAAAATTAAAGGAACGCCCTGGTATGCTACGTATTGTTATACAAGTTTATATATATTTAAAAGCTTAAAATATTTCTTTAAAAATGCATTTATTATTATGAGTTTCCATAATATTCAGCTTGAACGATTAAAGCAAATCATTTATCAACTTTCACACAAACAGGTTTTCCAGAATAAGGGCAACATGAATTTGCAGGGTCTAAATAAGTGATAAATGTCAGTCATTTGTTACTAAACATACTTGGAGGAAGGATAATTACTTTGGAATTCACAACTGAATGGACATTCTTTAGGACAACGTCTAAATATGGCTCTAGGACAAGGCCGCTCTAAACAGGCTGACCTGTTATCAGTATCTTGTTTTATAGCAATTGAATCGCTATCAAAAGTCTCGGTTGTGGTTTCTACATCATTTTCGGTTCTTTTTTGATGTGGTGGCCTATATAAATATTGTACGTTAATTAACATTCTTGACATCCCTAATTATATACACACCAGTTTTGGGGTTTTTCATTAGGGCAGTGAGGAGGGTATTGGTATGGACATGGCAAATCGGGATAAATGCAGGTGTTTCTGCATCTTTTAGGGCTGCACAACAGTTTAATTTCGATGATACAATATACTTCAATTAATAAGCTATTTCTTACCAAGGAACAATCGACAAGATACAAATTTCTTGATCAGGTTCTGCGATAGTATCGTTATTAGAGGGAAAAGATACTTCACTAGCAACAGCAATAGAAGATACTAATAAAGTGGCAATGGTAAAGAAGGTAAATTTCATAATAAAATAAAAGTTAATGTTGAGGAATGATTGTAAAAAGTAGATTGTATTTATATATAAATCTATGATGAATTCCAGATGTTTGGATCTCAAGAGAACAACGTTCCTAAACTTCTTTCGCACATAAGAGTGATTATATGCGATTGCCAATGTATATTGATGTGCGAATAATGTATGAATAGAAGCTATACTTTTTAGCGTAAAATATATAGATAAGTTATTTATCACTACATGAGACGTATAACTTGACCATGCGGCAAAATATGATACAGTTGGCAAACTAATTTTATTTGCACCTTGAATGTGTAATATACCTTTATTAAAGCCATTTTGTATCGGCTTTGAATAGAATTTGTTAATAATATTAAGCAAGCAAATTTACATATATCATGGCATGATTGATTATGCAATAAATGGCGTAACCTAAACGGTTAATACATGCACTATGATTATATAAATGTCGGTAGTCTAGTCGATATCGTTATCGTTATTAAAAAATATATTATTTTTATTATCAAATTTTAAATAAACCAAAATAATAGTGAATCTACAAGAAATTAAGACCAAAACCAAATTGGAATTTGGGTTCAGGTAAATCTGTAGAGTTATATTTTAAAGGTATACAATAATTAAGTTCAATTCTAGCAATGCTATGATGGAAGATTAAACCAAAACCAGCAGAAGTACGAGGTGCTTCACTGAGAGCCTTGATAGTATCACCAACACTAACACCCTTGGTGCTAGAAACAATGCTACCAGCATTTGCAAAAGCATGAGCTTTAACAGGCAAATGAGTCAAGCCAGGAATACTGGCAATTAAACTAGCACCAGCAGCCCAATAACCTTCTCCACCAACAGGTTCCTCTGCATAATTTAATCTATTAGTATATATTACAACAAATGTTTAAGTCTTTCCTTACCTCTTTCTCTAATACCGCCCATTTTAAAACCTCTGACAGATAATGGACCACCCACATAAAAGCGATCTGAGATCTTTGGTCCACTGCTGCTGCTATCCTTTGTATTCTCCAAAATAGTTGAGAATAAGCCTGCTCTGAAACTAGTACTGAGGACAAACTTAGCATCATCTTTACCTTTACTGTCAATAAGAGATTGATGGTAAGATGCATTCAATTCATGCTTCAAGTAATTGGTATCACCACGGCCTCCCAAACCGGCCAATTCTTGGTAAATACCAAGATAATGACCTTTAGTAGGAAGCACAGCATCATCGCGCTGATCACGAACAAATGAGTGAAAGACAGATGACTTTTCATTTGGACCTGATTGACTACGTACACTATATACGCCATGATGTATAATTTAGTATAGAGAAAACACACACACATACACACACATTAAAACACTAACCCTTGAGAAGCAGTTGATAAAGCAAGAACATCTCTATGTGTAACTGCATAAGCAACTTCATGCTCACCATATTGAGTCCATCCTTTAAGACGAATACCAGTTGCCTTTGCACTTTCCTTGTATGCATTAATTTGAGAATGATCTCTAATTGAGCCATTTACAAATACACCAATTCTAGTGTTGGCATTTCCACGGAAAGGTGTTTCGATAGCGCCCTATATAATAAATTTAATAAATACTGTTTTTAAATGTAAAAAATAGTCATTATTATTACCTCAACTGATGCCTTTGTACGATTACCAAATGCAAAATTAGCAGAAACTGATTCAGCACCACCGAAAATGTTGCGCAAACCAACACCACCATTCTAAATTAAACATGTTTAGTTGGACTATATCAGTGGTCATTGATTATAGGCTTTACCAATTCAGCTTGATTGTTTCCAACATTAACCTTGGTTTCGAACAAACCCTTATCTTTTTCCTTCAAGTGAAGTGTAACATCAACAGTATCAGCAATGTCATGATTAGTGTCCAGATAGATTTTGATTTCATCAAAGATATTGTGCTTTTGTAATTGAGCAGCAATGTCTTGCACTCTCTTGAGAACTTGTTCCGTTGTATCAGCATCAAATACATTTGAAGTGACGCTATTTAAGAAGGAATTGCGTGTAGCATTTGTACCCAAGATGCGCAAAGCATTAACACGAAGAGGTGCTTCTGCTGGTACATTCTATATTATCTTTTTTTTTAGTTTTTCTTTATGAAAATTCAAAATCAATTTACATACAGGGATTGGTGTTTCTGTAAAGGCAGTATTAGACATTTTTTATGCAATAAAAAGGTAAAAAAACGTGAATGTGGGGAAACTACAATATACTTCTATTATATGGTAGATGTTTAGGAATTTTAATAGAGTCACATCAAGGCTTTATTATTATGTTTTGGATGTCCCCCATGTAGGTTTTATGAAATACCGCTGAGATCTCGCTCTAAATTTGGATCCACATCCAATGGACTTGTGATTAACTGATCTGCATATCCCATTTCATTTACTTTGGACGACGAATTGTATCGAGCTCTTTTAGATGTAGGTGTAGTAATACTATAAAAATATTAATATTGTTCGCAACATGTCATGATGATCTCATTTTACCTATTTTGACGTCGCAACCCTCTCATGTCTAACTTTAAACTGTGCTTCCTTGCTTTGAACATTTTAACCTCGTCAATGATTGTTTCTTTCATTTCTTCAATGTTATCTAATGACTCGAATGAGAAATCAACCGTTGTAAAATGTGTTGGCTGTAAAAAAAACCCCCTTTAATAAGATGTATATCAATATATAGATAAATCATATACCTCATCGTCTGGATCATGGAATAATTCAAAATAAGGATGATCTAATGCATCTTCAACTTGGATTCGTGACATTGGGTCAAATGTTAGTAGTTTTTCCAACAGATCAAGTGCTATTTCAAGTGAACAAAATATGAGCGATTATGAGCAACTTTTAAGCGTCCCATTTTTTTTTCAAAAAAAAAAAAATACCTGTTTCTGTTGCATTTGGATATAGTTGATCGAGTGGTATCTTTGCAAATCTTTCTAGACTCTTGATATAAGTTTGTGCCTGATGTATGTATATATTTAGTCAGTTTCCACATTGTAATATAATAATTACAAATTAATATTTACTCTTTCACTTCCTATACGATTCAACGTGTCATCATCAGGCGTCCCCAATATATACAAGATTTGATTTAATTGATCCACGACTATTAACATATAATTAATAACGTATAAATACACACACGCACAGGTAATTCACTCACAATCTCTTCCTTTAAACAATGGTTTACTGCCTAATAATTCTGCAAAAATACAACCTAAAGACCACATGTCAACTATATATTTTAAATGTTAAAAATAACCTTTCTCTTTTGCTAATCACAACCGACTCCTTATTAAAATATTATATTACTTGCTTGCTTTTGTGTAACTTCTGAAGCTTAACATGATCTCAGGAGCTCTATAATATCTAGTAGCGACATATTCTGTCATAAATCCAGCATCTCCTTCTTGTCCACTATTTACATCCACATATCCACGAGCCAATCCAAAATCGCAAATCTATTTATAGCCAATGAATTTTAAACGTTATAATTTACTATTTTTACCTTTGCTATATTTTACCTTGAGTTCACATTTAGTATTGACAAGAAGATTGCATGGTTTTAAATCACGATGTAAAACCTATTTTTTTATATTAGTTGTTTTAACATGTCCAACAAAGCTCTTACTTACATTGGCACTATGAATATATTTTAATCCACAGCATGCTTGATATATAAAGCTTTGATAATGTTCGTCTGTCAATGGTTGTCCTGATCGAATAATTTGATGTAAATCAGCCTCCATTAATTCTTGATACAAATAACTAATAGAATGTTGTTAATTCAATTTTAACATATCATTAATTGTCGACAAACATTACATTTCATTGAAATCCGAGTAATCAACAATATCCATATCCAATAATCCAATAATCTATATGAACACATTGTAAGATTTTCGAGTTTTATGTACAATATAATCTATTTCATACATTTTTATGTCCATTAAAATGCTCCAACAATTTGAGTTCTCTCAATGCTCGCTTGGTTAATATCGGTCTCTCAAACAATTTACTGACCTTTTTATAGTTGGAAAAATAAAACACAAAAATAGGTATTGTATACCAATTTTAAACATGAAATAGTACATACCTTTTTAATAGCACATTTCTCTCCATTTCGCGTATTGACTGCAGCACTATTTCGTTAGTTAGAAATATGTGTAATTCTCTCTCAATTAATGAATTAGACTCATACCAAACAATGCCATAAGCTCCTTGACCTATTTCCTTGGCAAGTTCATATTTTTCAGATACTTGAAAAGTTTGATTAAAGCAACTCAATGAATGATATCCCATTTTTTTTTTCCTCGAAAAAATTTAAAAAAGAAAAAGAGAGAGAGAATGAATAAGGGCAGATTAGCTGATTTTTTAAGGTACGGGATTACATTGTATCTTGTTGGTCCGTTTTGGTTTTGCTGTTGTGACTATGTGCCTCACTGGCTATTGTACAACAGACCTTCATTGATTGTGGTACGAGGGATCAATATATATAACCTCACAAGGTACACATACTCGAGTAAAATCTTTATTTTTCAATGAAAAATTTTGTTATCCCAGATCAATTTATTCTGCCCATATCCTTATGAAATCCAAGGTAAATATTATATCATTATGTGATGCAAATGTATATTACGAAATATTGATCTGTGCCATTTTAAAGAACTGGTTAGGTTTCTTATAATTTACATTATACTTGAACGTTGCCACCAAATATTTTCATGCCATATTGGGTAGTTTGTTTTCTTCGAATTCAAATGAGTAACACTGAGGATCCAAAGGCATACACTACAAGAGGGTTATATTTTCAACAATCTAGTCGTCGTTATTGCGGATTCAACTATTATCCACCACTAAAGAAATTCGAAAACAGGTGAAACTTTCTGCCGTTTTCTTGAAAACTGGGTCTCACTTTTCATCTCTGTTCTACTTTTTTTTTCGCTACATAACACCAAGAAACAATTATATGCCAATGTACCTGAGATATTCAACTTTAATCCAAAAATAAGTATCCGGAAATATCCTACTTTTTGCGGTTGATATTAATTTTTCAATGCTAATGTTTCAGATTTTTACGCGTATTTCATTGCTAAAAATTAAAAGATTGAGGCTTCATAACTCTACAAAACATTAAGCTATGCTAACACTTTTTAATAATAAAACTTGCTTGTTTTAAAGCACCCTATAACATATTTCAGTATAAAAAAATTCTGAGCACTTTTATTTTTTCATTTTTTTTGGCATTTTTGTAATATATTTCAAAATATTCGTTAAATTGAGCAATAATTTTTTCATAGTTTCATCAACCGTGCTGAGCTCTCTCAGACCCAATTTAGTTTTTTTCAAAATATCGATTTTTCGTGGAGATATCCTCAAAAATGTGTACAAAGAGATACCTTCTGTTTAGCCTCAATTTTTCCCTTATATACCCTCGTCCCAATTCTGAATTAGAAAAAAATTAGACAAAAATCTCGTTTTCTCTATGAAAAATGTAGCTAGAAGGCTCCACAATATCTCATTCGATATATAATATTTTTGTGCATTATTTACATTATTTATATATAAAATATATTTACAAAAAGTGATGTGTATTTTCAAAAAACCTCCAAAATTTCAATTACATTTTACGCAACATTTTATGAGAAACATTTTTTGAATTTTGTTTATATGGATGCAGAATTTAAAACTGTACAAAAACCGCTTAATAAGCTAGGTTGATTTACTTTGCGGCTCATGAGCCATTAAAGAATTTTGCTTTTTGCATCATTTTTCATCCATTTCTTCATCAAATCAACTTGGAACCCCGTTGATGTATCATTCTTAAACCGGATCATGTCAAATCCAAAAAAGTAAACAATAACAGATCCGGAACCGGAAGTTCCTTAATTAAATATTAACTATACAATGCTCCTAAAAGCATGGTATAGAAGCATGGTATAGAAGCATGGTACAAAAGCATAATACGCCAGTGCGATATTCCAACATGATATACCAACATGACACATTACTATTAAATAACATCTAAACTACCTTACCACACCATTAATTCCCCAAATCAAATAGTATATAAACCCTATTAATTTTATTCCAATAAACGATATCTCTTTAATTGATTAAATTTCTAATTTTTATTTTACCTAAACATATTTTGATAAATCACCCGTTACTACAGTATAGGCTTTAAGCTAGGATATAAACTATTATTTTCAGTATCTCAACTAAAAATCAATGTTTTTTGCTGAAACATAAAATGCAGAGTAACATAGAATTGGATCTATCTTAGAAATACAAAAAATTAATATTTCGATTTAGGTGCTCAATTATTAATCATCAATTTAAGGTTAATTCTGGTTAACTTTAGGCCGATACACGTATATTCTGGTATTTGCTCTTCTAATTGTCGGGAATATATCAATGGCTCATAGAGGGAAGATACGCCTTTGAGGATTTGACATAATTCGACTCAATTTTGGTTGAAAATATTCGAGAACCGTCTGAAACCTACTTTTTTTACAATTGTAAAAACTAAAAACCAACAACAAAAACACTACTATCTCAGCAAATTTTAACCCTAATAACTTCCAACGTTTCATGAGAGTACGTGCACATCTTGAGCACATTGGCGTCAAAGGGAAACTTTCGCAACCTACCGTGTGTCGAGACAATTATCGCTAAATCTCACCTATAATCTGCTGCGCATTTTTATTGAAAGAATATAAAATACGATCTTTATGAAAACTGATTGAAGTAAGCTGCCTGATATGTCAAAAATCTAAAAATTATAGTTTCAGGAGCAATTATTTAAATCCAACGACGATCATTGAAATTCAACATGAAATGACATTTAGTAAGAGCTAATACTAAATTTCATACCGAACCATCAGCATTAACAACAAATATCAATAAACACAACCATAATAATAGGAAAAAACAAAACAAAGACAATCCCAACATCGAAATCCGATATATAATACCAACTCACCAATTACCTCAACCTCATATAATGCAACATACTATATAATCTCTCCCAATCCATAATTATGCCCCAACGTTATAATGAGTCAAACATTTCAGTTTCATTCATGCAAAACCTTGCCTCATTCCTTATACAAATACTACAAGGAAATCATTACTACATGAACCCTTGCAGATTTATCTGTCTTGTTACATACTACACTCCCTTTACTTTTATTTATTTACGAATAAATATCTGATTTACAAATAAGAACACCAACCTTCATCAATCCAGTGATCACCAACAACTTATAATAACAAGAATAATATCTATAAGCATATTATCCACCTTTGTTGTTAGTCCAAAATTACAGATCATTACATGGTAAAGCATTGAATAAATTGGCTTGCGATAAAGAGGATAAAAAGGCGGCAATAGGCTCCCGTGATGGCCATGTTTATGTTTATGATATTGGAGAGGTAAAAGTAAAAAAAAAAACTTAATGTAAATCACCTCAAGCGCAATAATTATAGAGTAAGACTATATTATCATCAAATACACTACTAAACAATATTAACATGTATAAAGACTTACAGTAATAAGCTCAAATCAAGTGGGTACAGCATCGAAAATTCTTGAAAAAGTTCTCGAGTATTATAAAATCTCTTATTTTTAAGACTTAAAAAGCTTATAAGCGGAATATTAATTTAGAAAATTATTTTTGTCCAGATCATCAATTTTGACATTTTTTAATTTTTTTTTTCTGGTTTTGCAAATCTAGGGTTAATTATACTACCAATTATAAAAACAAAAAGTATACACATATACAGAATTTAGCGCTCTATTTGCTCAATAAAAAATATACAACATTTTTATTGCAAAATATTACATAAAAATCCTTTAACCAAAATCCCGTTTTTGGGCCAAAAGTACAAAATTTCATTACTTAACTTTTAATATTAAGCTTTTATTAAATGCGTATTAGTTATATCTACAATTTTCTCTCACAATGTAGTACATTTAAACGTTGATTTTGGTATCAGAAATCGATTTTTCTGTTTTTTGATCAAAATCATGAGTGTTAGTAAGGATTAAATGAGCCCCGAAAATGTCCGCTACAAAATCTGAATTTTCAGATTGCATGTGGTTAAATACAGAAAAAAAATACCTTTGATTTAAAACTTGGATATATCATAGTATAATAGAAGAGTTAGTATTTTAATCTCATTATGCTCAATTACGGAGTCGCTCTACGGGCTCGTTTTTTTCAATTTTTTAATGAATGTATGATATGACAGGCGGTTTTTTTGGTAGAAAAATGTATGTTTCTATGATAACAGATAACAGTTAATTACTGCCTATTATTTGGTTTAGTTTATGATTCATGCGCTGTAATGCTACTTTGACATTGGCCGAAATGAGCAATTTAGCAGGGTTTTAATTGCATTAAATAATGTAAAACCTCGAAAATCTTTTTCTACGTGCGTTGTATATTAGAGACTGATATTTTCATTTAACCGCATTCTAAGATCAAATATCGTTATTTTTTACTACTGTATTGTTGGACGTATTACTTGATTACCTGATGAAATCGAACGCAATGATGTTTATATCTGCTCAATGAAAAGCTAGAACTGGCTATAAACCCACGAAATGTTCCAGAAAAGTGATAAATTTTCAAATGATACAGAAACACAGAAAAACGTAATCTAATGTCTTCTGTAATAACTGAGAGTTTATGGATACATACAATCTTATTTGTAGAAAGAATAATAATAAAGACTAGTGACATTTATCATGGAGAACGTAGGCTTTATTACTAGAGAAACTAATGGTAAAAGAAAGAACCAAGAGTTCCTAGGTCTTGGTTTAAAAGACTATTTATAAGAATTACATTTCAATATGAGTTAGAAATGGAATTGACTTCAAAATTGGCCTTTTAATATCCTCGAAAACCGACAATAATAACTATAGTTTTAATAGCAGCTATATTTGTTGACAACAAATCTTTCTACAACTGTCAATCGTAAACTAAAATAGTAGGTTTAAATAAGGTTAATTTGTCTAAATTTTATGTGTAATAAAGTAACATTTATAACCTTAGATTTGGATTGCATATAAATCTAAGCAGTAAATGTTATTAAAGTTTAGATTCGAGCAAAAATCATTGTTGCTGTAAACATTATAACTATAAACATATTTACAAATAATGATAATTGTAAATATATTGGCTCTTACATGTATTGCTCCACATCAACAACCTATTGAATTGTATTGTCTATAATACTATAATCTATATTATTAAAAACAAATACAATTTAAAAACCCATTCCAGTAGAAAATGCAATGAAGTTTTGAGAACGGCACGATGCTCATGTACAAACCACTGTTTGCCCATACAATTACCTTATTATGCTCATGGTCAGATTTTATTATTATGCGCAAATAGGAATAATGATATGCATATGGGTAATTCTACTATTATGCACACATGGGATTAATGCCATGCACACAGACAGAATCTATAATTCTGCACATACAGGCTTTTCGTTATGCTCCGTGCACAGTTTCTTTTGCTGTGCCCATGTTCATCTTGTTATCTTTTTAGCCATTATTTAGTGGGTACAACAATTCATCAGGTTATAGTGTGCAGCCCACCTGGGCACAACAAAATCATCTTGTGCAGCACAGGTCGACCGTAATGCTTTTATATATAAATCCTTTAAATTTGTGAATTTATGGACTTTTTTGAATCTGGTTGTATTATCTTATATTTTTTAAGTTAAATCCGTTATTAGGCTAATAATGTTGTAGTTTCTATTTATACTTTATTACTTAAAATAAGCCTTTCAATGATTAATAGAAATACAGTCGAACCTAAATTTTTGTATGAAATTTCGATACCTGCATCTTATAGCTGCTTGGAATATTTAAACAACCGCGTCCGGGCTGTCCGGTAATTTTTTCTAAAAATCTAAAGCTTGAAAATATCATTAGATGGCCGCTTCAGGAGATTGTTTGGCTTTTTTTTTTGGGAGAGTGACCATTGGCAAAAATATGAATTATATACTATGTTTTATGCCACCAAGTACCATATGTTATCACCTTCTACAGTAGTATCAATACATCATATTACAATCTATTGACTACGACATGTAAAACAAACGTGCGCTAGCATATTTAACAAAGGCCTATGATACGCACGCTCAAAGACAGCTTTATTTCAAGAAAATGTCGACAAAATTTATAGTCAATCCCCAGTAGTAAGGGCAAAAATTGCCCTTTTAGCATTGCAGGAATGAAAATTCCGAAAATTATAATAAATGAATCTGGATCTTCTAACTTTTATGTTCATAAATGTATATACACCATTATTATAGCATGTTATGGAGAGTAATGACTAGTCGATATCTTGATTTTTGATTGCTTTAATCAAGAATAAAGCAGTTATTTGAGTCCACTCAAATCGGATAAATATACATGGTATATTTCTTGATGGAGCCAACTGTAGTTTAGGCAACAATGTGTACACACTCGCACAAGCTCATGAACCTTATCACCAATTTTCTGTGTTCTTCGAAGTTTAGGATAATGGTGTTCTGAAATCCTTTCTACTAAAAATTATGATGCAACATGTAAACCAAAGATACTTCTAAAATACGAATATGATGTATATGAGCTTTAAAGATTTCTATAGACTAAATTATCAATAATAGTTAGAAATTTCGAAAGCTTCAAATGGAAAAAAATTAAATAACATTTTCGATACACTAATATGTTTAATTATGACCCACTGGCAAAACTGCTGTCGTTGAAGTAAAAGAATTTAGTAGTAATTAAGTCTTTTAGCCTTGGGTAACCAAATCAACCAATCTCGGACTAGTTCATGATGTGAATGACATATCTAGATATTCTGATGTCAACACATCGAAAAAGATATTTTCTAGATTTACAAAATTTTGCATTATTTCTTAAATATAATGTATAGATATAAAACCAAAAGAAAGAAATTAATGCCAAGTCTCGAGTAGAAAATAACAAAAGTTTCCATGGTAAAATTAATAAGGCGCATAATTGATTAGCGATCACCATCGACAATTGGATCTTCTGTATTGTTACTGTGTGGCAAAAAGAGTTCTAATTTGGAGAGAGAGCGTGGAAAATCTTGATTAAAAAAAGTTATTGGTTTACGCCAATTAGAGTTGGACGATGGAAAATAAGGATATTTGGAAATCAAAATGATTTTCCATTTAACAATAAAAGATTATAAAAAGAGGCAGGATTACTTTTTTTTTTATTGTATTTTACTTAACCTTATCAAATAAACTACCCTTCTCTTTTTTTTTTATCGTTATGGGATTTCAACTAACACAATTTGATTTTTATTCGTTTGAAACACAGTTAAATCAATTGGCTTCAAAAATCATTACTAATGCCAGCCAATTACACATCTGGACAAACAAAATCATTGAATTCAGAGCATTACAAATGGATGGACTTATTGTAAGTCTACATATTATTTTCGGAACTTTCATATGAATGATTAATTCTGTTTATAATAGGATGAAGATAATGATATTAATAATCGTATAGACATGATGGAAGATTATGTCAATAATGGCACTCTTATCCTTCAAGATATGGCACAAAAAGTAGCATACGCCAAGAAAATACTCCAAGAAAACAAACAAGCTACCCCAATGACAATACAGCAAGAAAAGTTCTTGAAACATCACTCGACAATCATGGATAAGCTGCTCTCACATTCTCCAGCTGTATAGAATCTCTGTATATATTTCTCTGAAACATTTATTTTTCTCAAACTATTCGCTTCAATGCAATTTAGAACTTTATTCTGTAGTTTTACTATATATTGGCTCCAATAACTTTTTTCTTTCCATTTTTCTATTCTACTGATGTCTGTTTTCTTTTTTTCTTTTTCCATTAAAACACCGCAGTGAAGAAACCAAATTGCATGATCATCTACTGTCTACATTTGCAGTAGTAATAATGTCCCCTATTTTTTTTTCTATGTGTTTCTGATCAAATTTTTGCCCCAACTATTCGGTTCAATTTTCGTAAGTCTTCTTAGGTATTATCCGAAATACGTAAAAATTGAAACCTATTATATGATGTTTATAGGCCCATAGTCACTAATTTAGTCTATAAATTTGACAGAAATAAATCAGTGTCGTCAATCACTAGAATGGTTAGAATCTGTTTGTCGATATGGTTAGTATGTTTTGAGTGTAACAAATGCAGTTAAATGGCAAAACAGTAATAAGAATAAGAATAAAAATAAGAATAAAGTCGTAGATTGTTGTGTTATTATTATTATGTATATTGTGGATATTTGATCATAATAATAATGTTATCATGTATAATGCATGCATGCAGGCCAATTATTATGTTTTACTGTAAAATATCTGTACAATATAAAATGAAATACTTTTATTGTAAAATGGTCATGGCGCTGCATTTCTATTTTCGATACATTTTTCAGTAACTTGTTGCAAATTATACAAAATATCGCGTGGTTGATTTTAGGTAAAACACTTTTTGAAATAACAAAAAGAAAAAGTGAATTAATAGAAAAAAAAGAATGTAAATTTCAGTAATATATTAACATTTATTATGCTTGTATTTATATGCTAAAAACAATCATTTTTATTATTATTGCAATAAAAGAGAAAAGGTCTAGATTTCTTCAAGGAGGATAAAAATAAACGATCAGGTGAAAATCTAGGTTCTTTTTTTTTTTTTTTTTTTTTTTTTTTTTTTTTTCTCTCTCAAAAATGGTCTTTTTAATCCTTAGTGAAACAGTGTAAATCTTTTTTTGGTTAAAAAAAAAGATGATTCCTCTACCAATACAGCATGTAGTTTCTAATTGATTCAAACAAGGTCTGTTTGATCAAGTGATTGAAGGAAAAGGGTCTCTTTTTTCCATAAATAAGACTAGATTATGAGAAATATATTACCGGGCTTTTTATTTATTCCTACACCCGTGCAGGTTTCGTACAACGTACACCCCTTTCTCTTTCTTTCTTTCTCTTTTTGATCCCGGGTTGCCTTTAAATTTATAGAGTCTCAAAATGAAAAAACAGTTCCTTTTCTTTTACTTTTTCCAATTTCTTTTCTCTCTCTCTCTCTTTCTTTTTTTTTTATGTTATTTTAGTATTCAAATAACATAAAATCATTAATAAATATATTCGTTTTGACACTTCAATCTAAATTTGCAGTTACGGGTTCTCTATCCGATTTGGATAGACGTAGTAAACGCAGAAAAATATCAACACAAAAGCAAGGAATGACACACTCGCGTCCTTTGCCATCTCCACCAGATTTAAAAATACAAGATTATGAAGAATTAAACAGTAAATACATGATAGAACAACCTTCTCAGCAGCAACGTTCAAAAAAATCAATTCCCCTTTCTCCGCCATTACGACCCTCTAACAAACCCTCCATTGCATCTACACCATCATCATTACCATTAATAAACGATTTATCACAATTTCATGCATTGGATATTTTACATGACCCAAGTTACTGTATGTTTAAAATCCAATTAGACAAGCAGAATACTGGTAAAATATCATTAAATATTAAAAATTATAAATACTAACAGCTTGTTAAATAGCTGCATTATGCTACTTGCCGACTAGAAGTAAAAATATTATTGAATTTTATCATATTGTAAATACCACCATGAAAATAACTACAAGCTAGCCTATGCTTACTTTATTACTATTATAGGAAATACCAGTTGCATATCGACATCAAGGTCTAGGCGATCTTTTATTATATCGAGCATTCCAATGGGCAGAGAAATCACAACTACTAGTGATACCAACATGTCCCTTTGTTCGCAAATATTTAGAAACACGTTTTCCCGACCAAAAGAGTGGAGATTGGTCATGTATTGTGTTGAGCGAAACACCAAAGTCTTTATAACAACATTTCTCATATATTCATTTACTTTTTACAACATTTTAATTCTTCATTTTCATCCTATTATTTTTTTTTCTATTAATGCAATTTGCTCCTATTATAACCCTTCTTATTTTCTTTACTTTCCCTCCTCTTTTTTTTTTCTTATAATCCAACTCTATCAAAACCCATCAGTTTCTCCTCTTTTTTTTTTTTTTTTTTTTTTTTTTTTTTTTTTTTTTTTTTCTTTATTTTTTTTTCTTTATTTTTTCCCATTTTTCGACCTTTTTTTCGTCATGTTTGAGCAACAAAAACCTCAATAAATTATCTTGCCAACATATTTAACATGTATTTAGTTGCCAGCTTTTACTGTACGGTAAATTACAATCAATAGAAAATATACAAAATCGTCTTGTTAAACATTGCTATATATATTGAACACAAACAATACAAGATCGGAAAATCAGTTGTTATTTTGCCTTTTGTCGAAGAATATTTACACATGCTTTTCTTTTGATTCCCATGATCAGGCCAAGTAACGATAACTATTGTTAGATGGTACAACGAATGACAAGCAAAATTCTTCGTTTTTAACTGTTATATGATACATAATTGAGAATGTCGCTCTAGAACAATTATTAAATTATTTAGGAGTTACAGAATTAGGAATTCTATTATTAGTCGTGCTTTGCAGTAGAGAAAAAAAAAAAGTTACGTGTATTTGCATAAATGATGCTTTTTTCATTTAAAAACCTCTCACGTATTTATGCATATTAGCCTATTTTTTATGCTTTTTGAATTATGCTATAGCTAAAGCATAACTTTTGAAGCATTTTCGAGACTATTTATTCCAACTAAATAATAATAGACATTCGTTGTGATGTAGTACAACGATGATTAAGATTGGCTTTTAGCAGCAAATTTTATTTATTCTTTTGTGAACACGAAAATACATTCCAAATTCTTTCCCTTTCAGATAAATACAGTTTCCTAAAAATAATTTACAGTAGTACCACCTTCAAAATCCTTTGGCTTCCTCATACCAAGTGTAAATATAGAAAGCGGTGATTTAAAAGTGTCCTCATCATCGTCATTGCCGCCACTACCAGCAACAGTTGCAGTAGCAACATCTTAATTTTAAGGCAATCAATTACTTGATCTAAAAGTGCTACTCCAACTTTTCTTTTCTTTCAGGGCAACAATGATTCAGACTTGTGCAACTCCTGGGCAAATGGATTCAACGCAGGAGAATGAATGTAATAAAAAATCAGAAAAGTCTGTGTCCTTTTTTCCCTTGGTATACATAAATACTGCACAATTATCTCTCCTCTTCTGACAAAAGTCATCGAGTAATTGGATTATTTAAAAGTGATACTTGATACAAAATATTTTCATGTTACATACAGTACTGTATTTTTGTTTGTTTATTTAATTAATCTAGAAGTTAAAGATTAAGCTTTTATATAATAATTGTTTGAGTTTTGTACAGAACCCCGCCGTACCTTAATAATATTGATGGAATAAACGGTGAATCAACTGTCAACTTTTTGTACTATAGAGCAGTTACGATTATACTCGGCATTTATCCTATGAAACTCCCCTACGCCTTAACAAGCATAAATTCATGGTAATACACTCCATTTACAATGTGTTTACACATCACGTTTCATATGCCAAATCAGTGCTGATAAATCATGTACACGATGGTTTTAGTCGATAAGAATATACATATTAATTGCGTATGTTGTTAACAACAATTAAACAAAAGCGCCACGGATTTATTATAGCTAGCGCAAAGTAGCATATGTATATACAGCATGCCTCAATAACAACCCCTCTCTTTTCTCTCTTTCTGTCTCTTTAGAAGCATTATATGTATAGTAACATATACACACAAGTGACCCCTCTTTAGCAACCCCTTTCATTTTTGCAAGATATGGTAACACAAGTTGGTCTTTTAAAAGAAATATTACATTACTTTCTCGTTTCTTTTACTTTTCCTCTTTCTTTCTTCCTTTCTTGATTTTCTATTTTCTTCTACTTTTCTTCCTTTTGTTATATATATATATATATTGAATCATGACAAGTACAATGGAAGAAACCTTTAATGCAACAACAAACCAACAAAACCATCGTCCAAGATCAAGTTCCATGACAGCAACAAGACAGCATGGCAGTAAAGAGACATTAAGTCGCAAACACTCTGAGCGACATCAAGTGATGAAGATTCAAAACTATGTCATTTATAGAAAAACAATTGGCGCAGGATCTATGGGAAAGGTTAAATTGGCTGAATGTCTCACAGATATTCATAAGCAAAAGGTAAAAATTAATTAATTATTTGCTATGTATCTATACACTAAGCCTTGTTTTTATTAGTATGCCGTAAAAATTATGCCTAAAGTAGATTTGTCATCCCTTCCAGCGTCAACCAAACCTAAAGACCCAAAAGATACGCCTGAAGAGCGTGAACAACGAACAATTCGAGAAATGGCAATCATGCGCTTACTACGACATCCTAATATCTGTCAATTGAAAGAATATATTACTGAAGGTGACAAATACTATATGTTTTTAGAATATGTAGATGGTGGCCAACTATTGGATTATATCATAAAACATGGTAAATTGAGAGAGAAACAAGCTAGAAAGTTTGCGCGACAAATTGTGAGTGCATTGGATTATTGCCATCGAAATTCAATCGTACATCGAGATTTAAAGATTGAAAATATTCTCATTACTCAGTCAGAACAACTTAAAATTATTGATTTTGGTCTATCAAATGTGTATTCACCTACACAACAACTGAATACATTTTGTGGATCACTTTATTTTGCAGCACCTGAATTATTACGAGCAAAGCAATACACTGGCCCTGAAGTAGATGTTTGGAGTTTCGGTGTTGTTTTATATGTATTGGTGTGCGGCAGAGTCCCATTTGATGATACAAACTTACCTGCCTTGCATGAAAAAATTAAATCTGGTATTGTAGAAGATTATCCTGATCATCTAGGAAAAGGTACAAAAGAGAAACAATAGCATGTGCCACAACGTACTAACAAAGTGTATAGATTGTTTGGATTTATTATCAAAAATATTCGTTGTTGATCCAAGTCGTCGCATCACGTTATCTGCTATACAATCTCACCCATGGATGAATAAAGGTTACGAAGAACCTATTCGCAACTATTTACCTCATAGACAGCCATTAGAATACATTGATATGAATATCGTAAACGGAATGGATGGTTTTGGATTAGGAAATCCGCAAGAAATTGCAGAAAAGCTACAGAAGATTATCTCATCCGCTGCGTACCAAACAGCTGCATTAAAAATAGACCAAAACTATCAGAAAAAGGCTAGTGACGATCAGTCTCTAGCAAGTAAACCTCGTTGGAGAAGAACATTATCAACTCGCAAAAAGACTGTGGTGCAGGATGATTTTCAATCATTACCTGCCATGTATGACCCACTTGTATCTATCTATTATCTTGTAAAAGAAAGACGAGAATCTGACCAAAGAAAGAAACAACTGCTTGAAGCAGAGCCGAATCCTCTTGCTCTCAGCAGGTCTACAAGTACATTAGTTGTCAGCAGGCCTACGACAAACGATGCTGGTAACGGTACTACTGCTTCTACTCGTGGATCATCGCCACCTTTGTCAGGTGTTACTCCATCTCTTACTAGAAGGAGAACATTTGATACATCTAAAAAGTTACCCAACTTACCACCACTCAATAAAGCATCTACTCAACAACAACAACGGGAGCCAAGTACACCTATTCCATCAGCGTCTAACAGAAGTGAAAGAGTCAAATCTACAACCACTTTAATTAGAAAAAAGAGTTTACAAGCAGTTAGAAAATTTGGTATCAAACTACCAGGCAGTGTGCATCAAGAATTATCATCTCGTGCATCAGATGATAATGAATCAGCAACAGCAAGTGTTTCCAAAAAACCTTCCAATACCAGCATTGTAAATTCGTCATCTTCGTCTTCAACTACTACTACAACTAATACCGCCAACACTACTGCAACAGATCATGCTGTAACATCAACAACAAAAAAGCCAAACTCTTCTGCTAGTGCTACAAGTATTCCCACATCACCTCGAAAATCCAATTGGTTGAAGCTTGAATTGAGTAATAATAGCGCTATTAAACAACAACAACAACAACAACAACAACAGCAGCAGCAGCAGCCACAAAAACATCAGTCTACTAATTCTACTTCTAATCGTCCATCATGGAAAAAGTTATCGATTAATCGAAAGAGTACTCGCCATTCAATGGATCACTCTACAGGTAATTTGCCTACACAGAATGATCCCATGTTGGCCAAA
Organism: Mucor racemosus; assembly: GCA_027405735.1. Taxonomy (NCBI): domain Eukaryota; kingdom Fungi; phylum Mucoromycota; class Mucoromycetes; order Mucorales; family Mucoraceae; genus Mucor; species Mucor racemosus. The sequence goes on from JAPEHQ010000011.1 coordinate 1,845,414, forward strand.
CCTGAAAAACCTACTAAGAAATCAAATTCAGTCACCTCAACTAATCATCACATTGATAATGGTAAATATAAAATGAAAGTTTAATTTGCAAAATGAAAATAATAAAGATATCCTATAGGTCTCTCTTCACAGAAACAACAACAGCAACCTAAAATTGTAATGGAATCTAGCAAATCTGAGGTTATTCAATCCTCTAAAAAGAAACCTAGCACAAATAATCCCAAGAGTTTGTTCCATTTCAGTCGAGGTCATTTAATTCGCACCACAGCAACACAAATGATGACAGATTTAGTGCATGTTCTTGAACAATTAGATATTGATATTTCAGCCAAGGAACAATTTCAGTTTACTTGTCGTTGTGCATATCGTGTTTGGTCTAAATATCTGCAAGAAGGGGATGCTGATAAAATTCCCACAACTACTAGCAACAACAGCAATCAGCATGGTGATATAAAGTTTTTGGTCATGATTTATGAAGCTAGATGGGCAGGTGGAAAAATGGGCATCAAGGTCAAAGATATAGATGATAGTAACTTTTATACAAAACAAGTGCTTAGAAATATATACCATGCCATTTTGAGTGGTATCAACAGTCAAAATCATTCATTATTGGCATAATAACCTCTTTCTTTGACAATTCATGCATAATTATATATATTGTATTGTAAAACCTTTATTTGTATACTTATTCATTTATCACTTAATTAATTAATTAATAAATCTACACTAATTTCATATCATTTTTATAGAATAATATCTTTAATTCCTAGACAGTATAAAATGGAATTATTTGGCGTCTATTTAAGGCCGTTTCAAAACTCAATTCGAATCATAGATTCCTTTTTATTTGTTCAAGAAAAATCCAAAAGCGCGATATACACAGTAGAGAAAAACGACAAATTTAGGGTTCAAGCAACCAAAAACATCTCGTGGAAACTGATATTTCGACTGTCGTTGGTCGACATTCCTATGGCCCGGAACCGGAGCATACCCTCTTTTCTATAGCTAACCTAATATTAAACACTTTCAGAATATACGTTAGACACTGCTAAATAGATTTGAGCTGATCCTATTATGCTACCTGCTCCTAAATTTATTTTATATCCTACGAAAGACTCAAAAGCAAGTAAAATTCGCTGCTTTTCCCCTAAAAACCAAGTCTCCTTTTCATCCCTGGTATACTTTTTTTTTTCACTAAATAACACCAAAAAAAAATTATATGCCAATGTACCTGAGATGTTCAGCTTTAATCCAAAAATGAGTATCCGGAAATATCCTATTTTTTGCAGTTGATATTAATTTTTCAGTGCTAAGGTTTCAGATTTTTTACGCGTATTTTACTGCTAATGGATTGAAAACTTTGAGGCTTCATATCTCTAAAAAAAATTAAGCTATACTAACACTTTTTAATAATAAAACTTACTTGTTTTAAAGCGCTCTATAACATATTTTAATATAAAAAAATTCTGAGCACCTTTATTTTTTTTTCATTTTTTGGGCATTTCTATAGTAGGTTTCAAAATATTGGTTAAATTGAGCAACATTTTTTTTTGCATTTATGTCATCCAACTCGTTGAGCTCTCTCAGACCCAATTTAGAGTTTTTCAAAATATTGATTTTTCGTGGAGATATCCTCAAAAATGTGTACAAAGAGATACCTTCGTTTCTAGCCTCAATTTTTCCCTTATATACCCTCATCCCAAATTCTGAAACTGAAAAAAAATTGAACAAAAGTTTTGTTTTCGCTACGAAAAATGCAGCTAGAACACTTTGCAATAGCTCAATCGATAGATAATGTTTTTGCACATCATTGCAATTTATTATATTTTGAATATATTTATAAAAAGTGATGTGTATTTTCAAAAAACCTCTAAAATTTCAATTGCATTTTACGCAAAATTTTATGAGAAGCATTTTTTTAAATTTTATTTGTATAAATGCAGAATTTGAAACTGTACAAAAACCGCTTAATAAGTTAGGTCGGCTTACTTTGCAGTTCATGAGCCATTAAAGAATTTTGTTTTTTTCATCATTTTTCATCCATTTCTTCATCAAATCAATTTTGGAACCCCGTTACTACAGTATAGGCTTTAAGCTAGGATATAAACTATTATTTTGATTATCTCAACTAAAAATCAATATTTTTTGCTGAAACAAAAAATGCAGAGTAGTATGGAATTGGATCTATCTTGTGAATACAAAAAGTTAATATTTCAATTTCGGCCCTCAATTTTTATAATCAATTTTAAGTCAATATCGGTCAATATTGGTCAATTTTGGTCAATGTTTGGCCAGTGCACTTACTGTATATTATTCTGGTATTGATATTTTTATTTTACGGGAGATATCAATGACTTATAGAGTGAAGGTACATCTAAAGCAAAACATGATTTTAATTAGGGCCATTAAAAAATTACAACACAATTTCAGTCAATGTATTGAAATTACTATATACTATAAGCATGTAACAAGAAGATATATATGCATATTAAAGCGAATACTAAATATTTGAGGTATCAGTTACTATAACATACCCAATACCATTCAAGTAACATATAATTAAGAGATATAGGCTATAATTAATACAAAAATATTGCAAAAAAGTTGGATTTTTACGTTATCTTTATCTAAACTTGATACACAGTGAATTATTTGCATACCAAACTTGATATAAAATATAATATTTACGCATAAAACTTGATTTATTTATAGATTGTTTGTATGATAGCATTTTAAAAATTTCAATATCAACTTTCGGTATATGGTGTATATAATCTAATATATATTTATATATATGTGTGTGTGTGTAATAAAGCAAAAAAGAAGATATTTGTATACATCTCAGATTATTAACACCAGCCCAAGACCTTCCACCAGCCCATGCCAACTGAGAAGTAAATGAAAATGTAGAATATTGCTACCTGGCCTCCAATCAGGAACCATTTTGTACGGGAGACATAACCTGGAGCATAATACATGGCCAAACTGCCTGTTGAAAAGTTTGTCTATATGCGCTTTTTTTTTTTAGTCCTCGTTATAATTACTTTATGTAAATACAATAATAACATACCATGCAGCCTCCAAGAGCGCCAAAATAAGCCAGTAGACAAGTCAATATCATTGGGTTAGCACCTAATGAATGTCCAGCATCTAAAAAGGTAGCCACGAATGCAACAGTGTGAGCACTTAATGAAGAGAACATAAATGTTGTAAGAAAATAAGCAATTGCCAACGCAGGTACAGCTGGTAATTTAAGGTGAGTGATGGCCAAAGATATTTTATGGCCTATGTAGCCTGAAGCTCCTGCTTCAGAAAGCTGAGTAGCTATTGTAACAAAACCACCAAGCCAAAATAAGGTTTCCCACTAAACGATAGATACAAATGTTAATTTGTAAATTTACGTAATAACAATAAAAACTTACGGCATTGGTGTTATTTGCTACATCTTTCCAATGAATAGTACCCATATGTAATAAAACTACAATGCCGATTAAAGCAACTAATGTCGAGTCTATTTTAGTGTAGCCGGAAGTTACCCACAACACCAGACAGATAAAGAGAACCAAGCAAAGTTGCTATTTTAAAAAAGAACGGATTTAGACAAATTTCACACGCCTATTTTATGAAAGTTGTTGCATACCAGTTCTTTACTTGACATTGACCCCATAGCGTGTAATTCCTTTGAAGCATGTTGAACAATATCATCTCCATCTGCTTTCAATTGTTGTCCTTCTTCGACTTGGGAGCTCTCTTCCTTTGATTTAAATATGCCACATGACCAAGCTAAAAGGAGAGGTAAAATAGCAGCGCATATTAATGCAGGAACAGAACTTCCTGTAATCCAGGTCATGAAATTAAATTGCAAATTGGGGTATAGTGTATTTGCCTTTGCTAAAACAATGGGGTTTGGAGCCATTCCTTTTTCATGTCATCATTATTTTTAGTAAAAATACATTGCTTATATTTGAAAGTAATATACCTGTCAAATACATGGAAGCTGATAATAAATTGGAATGTGCTCCAATCAACATTAAAAATCCACCTATCTTTGGATTTTGAGAAGGTGTTGAACCTAAAGTAGTAGCAATGGAATGCACCACGGGTAAAACAATACCACCACCTCGAGCTGTATTACTAGGAACAAAAGGGGCCAATAGTAATTCTATAAATTCAATAAGAATTACTCGCATTATAAAGGTAAATGTATATGGTAGGTGGTACCTGAAAGTAGAATAGCGTATGCTAAACCGATGACATGCTTGCCAAATGAGCGGATCATTAATAATGATATTCTTTTCCCAAGTTGTGTTACTTCAACAGCTTTTCCCAGATGAAAAGCAGCAAAAATTAACCAAACAACAGAGCTAGAAAACCCCTCTAATGAGTGATGAAAGGCCTCCTTACCACCGTTGCAATCAAAAGGGACCTCAGTTATGGGATTTATGTCTCCACAGAGGCGACATTCTGTGCTCATTCCCGTAACATGATCTTCACATTGAAATGAGTGTGTCATAGACAGTAGAGTCAGGGCAGTCAATACAAGAACTGATATATCAACTGATGTGGTAATCAGCGCAAAAATACAGCTAGATAGATATATTAGATATCAACTGAATATTTACATGAAGTTTATACCTTGTAAATACAGCTAAAAGCCTTATAGATGTCAATGTCAATTCCTCGGTTGGACTCACACCAAACCAAATGGTTGATCCAAGAAGGAGTGATGGTAAAAGGCTGAATAATTTGGACGCTATAAACTTGTAATATATGGAAGCTACCGTGCCTGAAGTTTTGCAATTGCATTAATTATTTATATCAAAAATTTACATGTTTATATTTATTAAATGTACCTCGTTTATTTGTTGATTCTCTCAATTCCAATGTTGTATTATTACTGTCAACAGGTAGTAATGAAGTGCTCTCATTGGGTATTTCGGTATAAACGACAACTTGCTGATCTTTTCTCATTTTTTTTTTGATGTACAATATAAGATGAAAGGAAGAGAGATCAAGATTATCAAAAGAAAAGATCTTGCTATTTATATACGCAAAATAAAAAGCTCAGAAAAAAAATCTTCCTTTTATAGTCTTTTTATTTTAAATAGTGGGTTTAGATAAATGATCAATTTTGCAGCTGATTTTGTTTTCTTATGATGAAAATTAAGGTGTTGACTGCATACGCATAACAGGTTAATGAATTGCTTGGATTTTGCGATATTTTCCCCTTGATTACAAAGAATGATTTAAGAAATACCACATGTTGAGATGAATGTGTGTTACATAGCAAATGACTACACAAGTTAAACTTGACACGCTCACCATAATTGGATGACCACTGATATCATTATAATGGTATTTATATTGAATTGTTGATTTTTCTCATGAGCTTACACATATCACATTTTTTAAGGTATTAAATGACTCATTTTATTAATGACCCTGCATTTTATTTGAGTTAATTATTCATATAAAACTTCTTTTGCGTGAATAATATACACCATGGCTTGATTATATCGAACATCAATACCTCTCTCTTTGCCTTTTTTGCAAATATATCCATTTAAATAATCAATTTCAGTTAAATTCTTCAATCTGATGTCTTGCAAAGTCGAGCAAACGTTTTCACCAGCTTCTTCATTGATTGTTAATACCATATCCATTAAAGAATCAACCGTTTCTCCAGGTAAATCATCTTTTAATACGTCGTGCGCTTCTTGACAAATAGCTCTCATCAGGGCAATGCCACCAGGATTGCCGTTTTTAATATTACCAACATTTTTATACATTAAAACAGATGCTACACCATTAATACAGGCGTTTACGACTAATTTTTTGTACATTTTAACAAGCACTTGAGACCAAGGCAATTGTTCTGCATTTAGTTCTGGAATTGCAATGATTTCCCTTAAAAGTTCCGGGTTTTGCTGTTGTTTTGCTGTATTTTTTATTGGAAATCTTCCAATACGTAAAGCATCTGGGTCAGCATAACCAGAATGATGTGTGATATCATAAGGACCCATACGCTCAACTGCATGACGATTGACGCCAACATAAATAGCAGGTGGGGTTCTATTTGGCCACAAGTTTTCCAGCAATTCTTCTGCAATACCCATTCCATTTTGAAGTAACAAAATTGTACTATTTTCAGATAATCTGGAAGCCATGGGAGCAAGTGCTTTTAAGGTATGGTGGCCCTTTGTAGCTACAATAAGCGATTTAATGGGCGTTTGATCAGTTGTGTCTCCTACTACACTTGCTTCGAACCCGGAAATAAGGCTGGTTTTGCCTTGAGAACGATATGTAATACTATTTCGACGATCATTAAAGTCATTTAAATGATTTTGAGAACGAAGCAAGAGAGTAACAGGTAACCTATTGGTCTTTAAAATGGATGCAATATGGCACCCTATAGCACCTGTACCTAGAATATGTATACTCATTATTAAATAGTTGAAGAAAAGCTTGTATAGGTTCTTTTGCCTGAGATAATACACTTGTATTTGTAATCCGCTTTGCGGAGTAAAAGAAACCATCAAGATCATGTTAGCAACTTGATGTAATGTGTATTCGTATACTTCATACAGTTTGTCAATTATTAAGACTAAAAGTGAAAACAAAATTTAATTTATATAGCTGATTATCAAAATACAGGAAAAAAAAAATATATACAATTGCCTTACGTTGAGAAGATTATTACAAACACACAAATTGAATGTTGCCAAAACAAAAAATGTTTAGACTTATAAAATAGTATTATAAACAATATTAAGCATAGAGATTAATATGTTTATTTAACATATTATGACAGTAAAATCCCTTAAAGTCAAAATAGTCACCAAAACGATAACTATATCTATGCTTAGATAGTTATACTTTGTATTTAAAAGACCAATCTAAGCAAAAACAATAGTGTCATCGAGGCGTGAAATTATGGAAATAATGCACCTTGTTGCGGGGGAGTTACTTTTTATTAGATATATGCAATTGGGCGACTGAAGGCTTTATTAAAAGTTGAGCTAAGATTTGACCTGTTTGATGATATATTGCAACTGCAAAATTGGATTATTATTATTATTATATTTAGATCAGATAAAGAAAAGAAAATTATTAATGTAATATTTGGCTATTTATATCAAGCTTAATTGCAATTGCTATACTATACTTCTGTTGTTCATAGCTTTGATTTCATCACAACCTCCTGCCATTATTTTACATTCGATTCGATATCCTAGGAGGAAAAAAATTAACCTTTAAAGGATTTTTACGACCCAAATTTAGAAGAGCACTAAACGTTCTTTGATAAAGTATATGCATCTTGCAGTGCTCTACAAAGTGTTATTTTATTTTTATAATTGTTTAATACAAAAAATAAAAATATCTTTAATATAGTCGAATACTGATTTTTCTTAAAAAAAAAAATATCGAAAAAATTGGTCTTCAGACACAAAATAAACACAACCATCGCAAAGATAGCGTTAATTTGATCATGCTCTCGATTGTTATCTTAATAAAAGTCTCATTTTGGATTGAAAAAATCGAATTTTGTAAAAAATGAGATTTTGGATGAGTTGAAACCAAGATTTAGAAATAATTGCAAAAAAGCTTCAGAATGAATCTACTAGACGACGACATTCAATTAGTATGCTTCTGGAAGCTAGAAATGGTCGCAAATTATGAAATTAGAGCATTCAGATGTAGGCTTATTTAGTTAGGTCAAAGGAATATAATGCGTGCTCTGATTGTTATATATGCATTCAATTATTTGGCTTTATATTTTTTGACATTTTATAATGTATTGTGGCCAAAACTGTCATCACTTGAGGTCAGATCTCACATTTGATGTCCAATAACCTCTTTTTAGACAACTAATTGGTCGCTTGAAACTGAAAAGTTTGCTGTATTATTGGCTAAAAGCACCATTAGACCTCCATACTAAATGATCTCATTGGATGAAAAAACGTTTCCGTGAGCAGGGAGTCTTGAGGCTTTCTCTCAAAAAGTGCTCGATTATTTAAATTTCCTCAGTGCAACACCATTTTAGCAAAAGGTGTCATGCCTATCGAATAAAAATAGAAAACAATATTCCGCCATTTGAATTATAATGAATTAAAAAGCTTGATTTTATTTGATCCACAGATTTATTGTTACACGTTCAAGCTGATGCAAATGTAAAATGGAAGCATCTTGAAGAAAAAGCCAAGAAATAACGCAGCTGTAAGAAACCATTTTGAGAATAACTTTTTTAGTTTTTTCCAAGCCCAATAATCATTAGTGTAGAAATATGAAAAAAGTCAGATTTAAACATTCATTTTTATGTGTACGGTACACAAATTTGTTGCTAAAAATACACTATTTTCAAAATAACAATCATAAAAAGGAATTATCTGCCAAGATATTACATTATAAACTATTTTCCTCTCTCTATTTTTTTTTTTTTCTTTTTTCACATAAAAAAACTAAAAAAAAAATGTCAGCCCCACCTTACCAACAACATGATGATTTCTATGATAAACCTGCACCTCCACCTTTACCACAACATATTGAAACAAATAGAGATTCGACAGATTGTTATCCTCTGAACGATATTCCTGTAAACTCACCTTCACCTTATCCAGTTTATAATCAACAAAATAACAGCTCTTCAACAGCTGTGCCATCACCACCTGCACATCGTTATAGCGATCATTCGGACATGAAATTTGTGGATCACTATGACTCTGATGATGATTTAGAAAAGATTATACCTCGTGAAAGAAAGAAGAGAACATGTATGGATAAGCTCTGTTGTGGCTGTTGTACTTGCTGTCCAAAATGGGCTCGTTGGTGTAGTTGTATATTCTTGATTATTATTGTTATTCTTGCTATTATCATTGGTGTATTTGCTGCTTTATTTAAGGTTCCAAATGTTCAATTTACCGGGCTTAAACAAGATCCCGTTTATGCATATGCGGATAATGTGCTCAGTATGACATTTGATGTTGGTATCAGTGTAGATAATCAAAATTTCGAAAGTATTACATTTGAAACCATCAAAGCAGATGTAAGTAAAATAGTGTTCAAAAAAAAAATTTTTATATACTAAGTATTAAATAGGCTTACTATCCTTCACCTTACAATGTTTATATTGGTGGTGGTAATATTACAGATACACATATTTCTTCATATGCTGTGACAAATATTACCTTTCCATTCGCTGTTAAAGTAAATTCATCATATCCTGGACAACAGGGTGTATTAATGGATTTAGTAACTCGATGTGGTCTTGATGGAAGTACACCAGAAAATATCGATTTCAATTATTACATTTACCCTACTGTTCGTATTGCTGGTATTGCTATCACACCAAAGATTTCAAAATCAATGTCACTTGCATGCCCGGTAAGTATTTAATATTTTCATCTTGTTGTTTTTTTAATTAACTTGTTTCTTTTTAGACTTCTGAATTGAATCAGTTGCTAGGTGGTTTATTCACAAAATAATCCAAAAGCCACACATTTAAATAATTTATATCAGTGTAAAAATATTTATTTATTTTTCTTATCAATAAAATGTTTATATATATATATGTATACGCTAAGCCCAATTCACCTAATAATGATGATGGTGATGATGATGAGTGTCTATCAATTTTGCCTTTTATAGTCAAAAATAAAAACAATGCTAAAATAAAATCTGGAAGTCGTACATTTACACAAGATGACTTTCTATATGAACAGAATCTGCTGTACCTGATATAGTACAACATGCTTTTATTAATTAAATTTCAAATTAATTCTTATTCTTCAATGCAATATCACGCAAACCATTAAGCCAATCTTGATGGCCATTCAACATAGGATTAGGGTTAGTCTTTGCCAAATCAGCAGCGGGTTTACCAATTTGAGATTCTTGAGTGAGAATACGAACTCTACCACCATCAAGATCTTCTAATAACCAAGCATGCAAGACATCTAATTTCTCTTCGGGAGAACCATCTTGCTTTGCAGTCCAAGACAAACGAGCTGCTTGACCCTTTGTAGGAGCAACAAATTCAATAACCTTGGCATCCAAAGGTGGGAAACCGAATGTGCTAAAGCTGAAATCGATATCAGCAGCGAGCTCAGGTCCATTACCATTAGGAAAAGTAATATCAGATGCATTTTTATAGTATTTGGTCCAGTGTGTCGTATCGGCTAAATATTTCCAGACATCGTTGACAGAAAGATCTTTAACAATAATTTCGTTGGAAACATAATTGTCAGTTAATCCTGGTGTGTATTTCTTGGGCCAGTTGATTGCAGATTGAGTTGCCATTTTAAATGATTTTTAATGTATAAATGCTTGAACGATGAAATTGCAAAAGTTTACACATATACCGTATATAGGTATATATATATATGTTTTTTCATGCATTGCATTATATTAAACAACCGTTTCTGGCATCAAATTGAGTTTCACATATTGCATGGATTATTAATCAAATCAGCTTCACTTATCAGATCAAATATGTTTGAACTTTATCGATGTTTCGGCTTTAAAGCTGCAAAAGTATACTCCACTTTTTTCAAGAGACTTTGCAATGTTTGGATCAATTTCTCGTCATTTATAAGTAAGGATGAAATGTCCATTATCACATTGAATATAATCAATTACTCTTCATATAAAGCTTGAATCATAACTCTGATGGTTAACCGGGGAGACAAAAATTTAGAATGTAGTTATGGATTGTCAAAGAAATATCTTGGCGCTGAATAATCAAAGTATAATTTGATTCATCTCAGCATGCTTCGGTACCTTGATTAATAACCTGTGCTTCATTAAAACTGTTGATTTTAAAATATGGGATTTTTGAAACTACACGTTATGGCTCGCAAGTAAACCTTCTAGGCTAGTAGGCATAACTCACCAAAAAGAAAATTACAGAAGTGCTTAATTAATAGAGTTTGATCAATTTCGTATGTTATACTATACAACATCATTGAGGTTTGGAACTTTTTCTCTTTTCATTTCTTGCGGGTTTCCGATGTTTTTCCAATTTTCAAAAGCATATTATTAACATATTTTTATATCAGCTATGCACATATACAGCTATATTTAATGTCTATACAATGCATTTTTGCTTTCGAAAAAATATTCATTTTTGGTAGAGAAAAGTAGATTTTAGTAAATTATAGATTTAATGCAAATTTGATCATTATAGCCATACCTGGAGCTGAGGGTATGAAAAATGTAATAATTTAATAAGCAAATGAAAAAAAAAAAAAAAAAAAAAAAAAAAAAAAAAAAAACATGTACATGTACATGATTTACAGTATATATCTTATATATTCCAAAAATATATTAATCTTTTCGCTAAATATTGAATAAAAATTCTTTGAATATACCGCGTAAAATATGCCAAAAATATGAAAAAATGTGTAAAACCCTTCACAAAGTGTACATGATCAATTGAAAAGCTATATACCACGTAGAAACTCAAACATATGGCTAAATAAAGTATATTTACCGGCGATAGGATGTATTTTTGCATTAGTTTCATCAACAATGATTTAGAAACTGCTCAAGCAATATAGATGAGTAGTTGACTAAATTGATATCTTTGTTTATTATTATTATTGATTTGGATAGAACCCTGTTTTGATATATATGTCATTTGTGTAATTGATTGCACCGTGATCAAGGGTGCTATCATCTACACGACATGTATGGTTCAAAAAGGTATTTCGTATTTGTATCATGCGTTTGTTATTGTGTTCAATTGGAGCTTTTGTTTATTATTGTTGTTCACATATCAAGTGGCATCATATTTTATGAGCGACACTTGGAATTTAGATTATTTTATTATTTTCAAGCGTTTTTAATATGTAATTCCACTGCATTTGGTCTAAAGTCGATATCTACCTGGAGAAAAACTGGTGATTATAAAAGTATGTATAGTATTGACTTGATTTGAATGAATAAATAAATTCATGTTAGTCTATTTAGTTTCTAAAAAGCATTTATTTCTATTTAGTGGCCAACAGCTAAGAAGAGGGAAACAAGATGTTGTCTTGTATATCACTACCAACTATCAAAAGTGCACCATAATTATTACTTACTAGCTTGTTATCAATAGTCGATTTTACTAATAAATCAATTTTTATAGATGAAACGTAAGTTTTTTCTGGTAAAGCGTTGAATAAATTGGCTTGGGACAAAGAGGATAAAAAGGCGGCAATAGACTCCAGTGATGGCCATGTTTATGTTTATGTTTATGATATTGGACAGGTAAGAATTAAACTTAATGTAAATCACCTCTAGCGCAATAATTATAAAGTAAGACTATATTATCATCAAATACACTACCACACAATATTAACATGTATAAAAACTTACAGTAATAAGCTTGAATCAAATGGGTACAGCATCGAAAATTCTTGAAAAAGTTCTCGAGTATTATAAAATCTCTTATTTTTAAGACTTACAAGGCTTGTAAACGGAATATTAATTTAAAAAATCATTTTTGTCCAGATCATCAATTTTGACATTTTTTAATTTTTTATTTCTGGTTTTGCAAATCTAGGGTTAATTATACTACCAATTATAAAAACAAAAAGTATACACATATACAGAATTTAGCGCTCCATTTGCTCAATAAAAAATATACAACATTTTTATTGCAAAATATTACATGAAAATCCTTTAACCAAAATCCCGTTTTTGAGCCAAAAGTACAAAGTTTCATTACTTAACCTTTAATATTAAGCTTTTATGAAATGCGTATTAGTTATAGCTACAATTTTCTCTCACAATGTAGTACATTTAAACGTTGATTTTGGCATCAAAAATCGATTTTTCTGTTTTTTGATCAAAATCATGAGTGTTGATAAGGATTAAATGAGCCCCGAAAATGTCCGCTACAAAATCTGAATTTTCAGATTGCATATGGTTAAATACAAAAAAAATAAATACCTTTTATTTAAAACTTGGATATATCATAGTATAATAGAAGAGTTAGTAGTTTAATCTCATTATGCTCAATTACGGAGTCGCTCTACGGGCTCGTTTTTGCAATTTTTTAATGAATGTATGATATGACAGGCGGTTTTTTTGGTAGAAAAATGTATGTTTCTATGATAACAGATAACAGTTACTGCCTATTATTTGGTTTAGTTTATGATTCATGCGCTGTAATGCTACTTTGACATTGGCCGAAATGGGCAATTTAGCAGTGTTTTAATTGCATTAAATAATGTAAAACCTCGAAAATCCTTTTCTACGTGCGTTGTATATTAGAGACTGATATTTTCATTTAACCGCATTCTAAGATTAAATATCGTTATTTACTACTGTATTGTTGGACGTATTTCTTGATTACCTGATGAAATCGAACAAAATGATATTTGTATCTACTCAATGAAAAGCTAGAACTGACTACAAACCCACGAAATGCCCCAGAAAATTGATAAAGTTTCAAATGATACAGAAACACAGAAAAAAGTAATCTAATATCTTCTGTAATAATTGAGAGTTTATGGATACACACAATCTTATTCATAGAAAGAATAATAATAAAGACTAGTAACATTTATCATGGAGAACGTAGGCTTTATTACTAGAGAAACTAATGGTAAAAGAAAGAACCAAGAGTTCCTAGGTCTTGGTTTAAAAGACTATTTATAAGAATTACATTTCAATATGAGTTAGAAATGGAATTGACTTCAAAATTGGCAGTTTAATATCCTCGAAATCCGACAATAGCTACAGTTTTAATAGCAGCTACTGTATACTTGTTGACAACAAATCTTTCTACAACTGTCAATCGTAAACTAAAATAGTAAGTTTTGTCGTATATTTTCAGGATTGATAAATAGTACTTAAAAAAGAATACAATTATAAAAAAATGAGTAATTAATCAGTTCTTCAACTGTATAATAAAACAAGATATCGTTTATTTAGATGTAAAAGTATGACCTTTTATATTGATTTGACATTGAGGTCCTGAGATGTAATTTAAGGCACTATTGAACCATTGGATTTGTTTGATAGTAATCTATGGATTGAAATGGATCAATCATAATTTAACCGTTCTTGCAGAGCTTGTGAGTTGTCTTGTTTCAATGCTGCGCTAAATATGCTTGGATGTTGATTTGATAGCTACTTGATTGGTTAACTGCTGGGATGAAATAATGTGGTGTCATAATTGAGGTCAAAGCGTCCTTGGTAATTACTGGGTTAAACTTGGTACGCTAGGAGTCTCGTATATCTGATATCGAGACTTGCACTTCAATACATGTCGTAGTCAATAGATTGTAAGTTGTATTGATACTGTAGAAGGTAATAATGTATGATACTAGTAGGTGGAATACAACAAGTTTAAAGAAGGTTAATTTGATTAAATTTTATGTGTAATAAAGTAACATTTATAATCTTAGATTTGACTTGCGGTATAAATTTAAGCAGTAAGTGCAATTTAAGATTATGCCCGAACAAAAACCACTGTTGCTGCAAATATTACAGCTACAAATGTATTTACAAATGATAATAATTGTAAATATATTGGCTCTTACATGTTTTGCTCCACATCAATAACCTATTGAATTGTATTGTCTATAATCTATATTAATAAAAACAAATACAATTTAAAAACCCATTCCAGTAGAAAATGCAATGAAATTTTGAGAACGGCACGATGCTCATGTACAAACCACTGCTTGCCCATACAATTAGCTCATTATGCTCATGGTCAGATTTTATTATTATGCGCAAATAGGAATAATGATATGCTTATGGACAATTCTACTATTATGCACACATGGGATTAATGTCATGCACACAGACAGAATCTATAATTCTGCACATACAGGCGTTTCGTTATGCTCCGTGTGCTGTTTCTTTTGCTGTGCCCATGTGCATCTTGTTATCTTTTTAGCCATTATTTAGTGGGTACAACAATTCATCAGATTATAGTGTGCAGCCCACCTGGGCACAACAAAATCATCTTGTGCAGCACAGGTCGACCGTAATGCTTTTATATATAAATCCTTTAAATTTGTAATTTTATGGACTTTTTTGAATCTGGTTGTATTATTTCATACTTTTCAAGTTAAATCCGTTATTAGGCTAATAATGTTATAGGTTATATTTATACTTTACTTAAAATAAGCCTTTGAATAATTAATAGCAATACAGTCGAACCTTAATTTTTGTATGAAATTTCGATACCTGCATCTTATAGCTGCTTGAAATATTTAAACAACCGCATCGGGGCTGTCCGGTGATTTTTTCTAGAAATTTATAGCTTGGAAATATCATTATTAGATGGCCGCTTCCGGAGATTGTTCGACTTTTTTTTTTGGAAGAGTTGATATATCAGAATTTTACCCAGATATACAAATCCAGGAACAATTACTAAAATCCAACATGACATGATATTTAGTAACCCATACTGAATGTCATACATAGCCACTAGCATTAACAGCGAATATGAGGAACACTCAGGAACATTTGGCAACTATTATGAAACATAGGCAATCCTACATCGTATCCAAATGATACAATGACATATTCCCAATTCCACAAATTCCATTATATATGGTTTGTTCCCAAATCACATCAAGTATCTCAATACCCAGCAATTAATTAATGATATCAATAATCATATAACCATCTAAAAAACATATAAATATGAAGCATCAATGAATTAATAAAATGCATCTTTTAGCAGAGTATTTTTATATTAGTATCTTTTGATATATAAGTATAAAAGACGAGCCGAGCCTAGGACGAGCTTGACCAAAGCTCGCCACAACGAGCCGAGCTTTGTATCACTCGAGCTCGAGCCGAGCTTTAATAAAAGCTCGTTTGACAAAGACGAGTTTTTGACTTTTTTTTAAAAAGCTCGTTTGAGAAAGACGAGCTTTTGACTTCTTTTCAAAAAGTTCAAATTTAAATAATAATTAGTAAATGCTATGACATTATTACTTTAGATAATTGTCAATTGACATTCATAAGTTTGCTTTACTTTAGATATTTGTCACTGGAAAGGTAAAATAAAGCTCGCATTGAGATGATGAGTTTTAGTCGCTGCATAAAAAAGCTCGTTTGGGGTGAACGAGCTCTAGTCACGCGCAAAAAAAAGCTCGTCGAGGTTGAACGAGCTTTTTTGTAAGCTCGTCTAACTTTAACGAGCCTTGAGAAAAGCTCGGCTGCATAAAAAAGGCTCGGCTCGTTTAATATCACTATTGATATAACAGTACAATGATAACTCTTCTAAGCTTATTAAAGATGTATATAAAATAAAGCAAATGCTTATGGATTACCATAGCCTTTGTGATATATATACTATTTTCTAATTATATTAATAATACAGTAATAAGGTCTTGAAACAAGATCTTCGTGGGCTAGTTTTTAATTTGGAAGTACCAGTGGTACAATTTGACATTTTAATGTTTTTGTGATTTTAAATTTACTAGATCTTAGATGTTGTCTAAGATCAACTTGATTACTGAAAAAACTTTATATATAGTTTACTACAGTATTAATACCGGAATATAAGTGCACTGGCCAGCAAGCATTGACCAAAATTGACCAATATTGCCTAAAATTAATTATAGAAAATTGAACACCTAAATTACATTATTACTTTTTTGTATTCACAAGATAAATCCAACTATATACTACTCTGCATTCATTGAACCAAAGTTCAGACATATGTTTCACATTAAATTTTGCGCAAAATGCAATTGAAATTATGGAGATTTTTTTGAAGATACAGAACACTTTTTGTAAAAATATTTAAAATGTAAATAACGTAAATAATGAGTAGAAACATTATCTATCAATCGAACTATTGCTGAATCTTCTAGCTATATTTTTCGTAGAGGAAACAAGATTTTTGTCCAATTTTTTTTTTCAAATTATTCAGAATTTGGGACGAGGGTATACAACGGAAAAATTGAACCTAGAAGCGAAAGTATCTCTTTGTACACATTTTTGAGGATATCTTCACGAAAAATTGATATTTTGAGAAAAACTAAATTGGATTCGAGAGAACTCAATGTTTTGATGACAAGAATGTAAAAAAAGCGTTGCTCAATTTAATGAATAATTTGAAATCTGCTACAAAAATGTCAAAAAAATGAAAAAAAAAATAAAAGTGCTCAGAATTTTTTTATACTTAAATATGTTATGAAATACTTCAAAACAAGTAAGTTTTATTTTTGGAACTTGGTAATATAGCTTAGCTTTTTGTAGAGATATGAAGCCTCAAAGTTTTTAATTTTTAGCAATGAAATACGCGTAGAAATCTGAAACATTAGCAATGAAAAATTAATATCGACTGCAAAAAATATGATATTTCCGGATACTTATTTTTGAATTAAAGCTGAACATCTCAGGTACATTGGCATATAATTTTTTCTTGGCGTTATTTAGTGAAAAAAAAAGTATAGTAGGGATGAAAAGGGAGACTAGGTTTTAAGGGAAAAAGCAGTGCATTTTCCCCGTTTTTGAGTCTCTCGTGAGATATAAAATAAATTTAGGAATGTGTAGCATAATACGACCAATTCATATCTATTTAGCAACGTCTAAAGTATATCCTGAGAAGTGTTCAGTATAAGGTTAGTCATAGAAAAGACGGCATGCTCTGATTTTGAAGATTGAAAATTATCATCGTATGAGAGAACAATTTTTTGAGAATTTGTTCTACTTGAGTAAATATATGCGTATAAAAAAGCGCTTCAAAATCCGTTTTAAATTATGGGTTGCATCTTTTTCCAAAAGTATCTCGGGTGATATAGTTCGTCAATTATAGAGTATAACAAACCCAAACGCAATGTTCTTTTATAAAGTGAATATATATATATATATATATATTATTGGTTGACTAATTAGAAATAGAAACAGTTAAAAATTATGGAGCACAGTTATTTAGCTTTGTTAATAAAAAAAAAGTAAAAACTATTTTTTTATAAGAGAGCGTTTCTAAAAGGCACTAAGTCAATGATAAAGGCTTAATCTCAGTACATCGTAGTAATAAAGACCACTTTAGTGTTTATAATAACCCGTTGTTTTCATATCGTTTGTATGCGATTTATCATTTTTATGAATTAGAATTATTATTAACAAGCGAACCTAGCAATATTTCCGCTACCAAGCCTAGCTTATGTAGTAGCAGTTTTCAAGCCGAAATCTTATTAGTACTCATCTCTGTTTGTATACATTTAATTTTTTGAATTAAGTCCTTATAACAGGCACAATTTGACCAAAATACAAATCCTTGCGACTTTAAGATCGAATAAATTTCAAAGCATTGCTATAAAATCAACATAAACTGTCCAAAACTTTTAATTACCGAAAGTATCCCCTTTATCAATGTGTGTGTATGTGTCGACGTTGTTTGTGCAACAAGGATCTTTTAAATCCAAGATACTGTGGTGATACTTTATTTTGTAGTTTTGATACAAAAAAGTTTCAGGTTGCCAATGCCAATCTCAAGATCAGAAACCCTAAAAAAAATCTCATAAAATGCGTTTTAACATGAAATATTGCCGTTCCAATCGGCAAAAGATGGCCTGTCAAGACCTTCATTCTGTTCGACGATGGACACAAAGAAAGATGAACTATAGAAACTATATAAAACAGGTGACGTATTTCCTGCGTTTCAAAAAGCCAATCTCGAATACCTAATTCCGCCACAAGATGTTCGAAACAAACGAGACGTATACGTTCAAGGAAAAAGGTTCCCCTTGACACACTTTTTTTTCTTCTTCTTCATCTTTTTTTTTAATATATTATACCTTCTCGGCTACTTTTTATCTCCTTGTTTCATTTATATTAAGGTAAAGAACATTTATAACATCATTTTATTCAAAAAGTAGATGTACTGACTATAATAATAGAACAGAAATTTAAAATGGTTGGTTACCATGGAAACAAAAAGTTGGCGTTTATGATATTAATGTATAAATGTCTGATTTTGTAGGCTGGAGCACTTGAAAACGCACAAAGAGATTTACGCAAGATAAGAGACCATGAACGCGAGTCAGATTTCGGTTCCATTTTCTCCGTATCTGGTCCTGGTAAGGCTTTATATTAAATCTTGTAGCATATAGTAAAATTAATCATATATTTCTAGTTGTTATTGCTGAAAACATGCGTGGTTCTGCTATGTACGAGTTGGTATGTTTATATTAACATGATTTATAAAAATCAAATCACTTACGTTGAATTAGGTCCGTGTTGGTCATACTGAACTTGTTGGTGAAGTTATTCGTATTGACGGTGACAAGACAACCATTCAAGTTTACGAAGAAACTGGTAATTATTTCACAAAAAAAAAAAAAAAAAAAATTGGTGTTTCAGATATTGACCCTTAATTTCTCTTTTTTATAGGTGGTTTAACTGTTGGTGATCCAGTCTTGAGATCTGGTAAGCCTTTGTCTGTTGAACTTGGTCCTGGTAAATGAATATAAATGTATCTACGCGTTTAATTTTACTCATTTGCAATGAATCATAGGTCTTATGTCTAACATCTATGACGGTATTCAGCGACCGCTCAAGGTATCTAAAATAATACATGTAAATAAAAAAATAATACAAATAAATAACACACAACATGCACATATAGGATATTCAACACGCTTCTCAAAGTATTTATATTCCCCGTGGTATTTCCACTCCTGCTTTGGATAAATCCTTTGGTTGGGACTTTGAGCCTCTTAACTTTCAGGTACATTTCATTGAAAAAAAAAGAATGCTAGATTGATCTAATATTAATCTAATATTAATCTATTATATAGGTTGGTGATCATATTACTGGTGGTGATATCTATGGTAAGGTTTATGAGAACTCTCTTGTTACTATTCACAACATCATGTTACCTCCCAAGAGTCGTGGTACTATTACCTACATTGCTCCCAAGGGTCAATACACTCTTGAGGATGTTATCCTCGAAACTGAATTTGAGGGTGAATCTACCAAGCATACTATGAGACAACTCTGGCCTGTTCGTACTCCTCGTCCTGTCGCCGAGAAGTTATCTGCCAACTATCCTTTATTGACTGGTCAACGTGTCTTGGATTCTCTTTTCCCTTGTGTCCAAGGTGGTACCACTGCTATTCCTGGTGCTTTTGGTTGTGGTAAAACTGTAATTTCTCAATCCCTTTCAAAGTATTCCAACTCTGATATTATTATTTATGTTGGTTGTAAGTATATTAATTGATATATATTTATTTTAAACAATTTTATTGATCTATTTCTTATAGGTGGTGAACGTGGTAATGAAATGGCTGAAGTATTGATGGATTTCCCTGAACTTTCCATTGATATTGAAGGTCGTAAGGAATCTATTATGAAGCGTACTACTTTGGTTGCTAATACTTCCAACATGCCTGTCGCTGCTCGTGAAGCCTCTATTTACACCGGTATTACCCTTTCTGAATACTTCCGTGATATGGGTAAGAACGTTGCCATGATGGCTGATTCTACATCTCGTTGGGCCGAAGCTCTTCGTGAAATTTCTGGTCGTCTTGCTGAAATGCCTGCCGATTCCGGTTATCCTGCATACCTTGGTGCTCGTCTTGCTTCTTTCTATGAACGTGCTGGTAGAGCCACTTGTCTTGGTAACCCTAGCCGTGAAGGTTCCGTTACTGTCGTTGGTGCCGTATCCCCACCTGGTGGTGATTTCTCTGATCCTGTTACTGCCTCTACTTTGAGTATTGCTCAAGTTTTCTGGGGTCTCGATAAGAAACTTGCTCAACGTAAGCATTTCCCCTCCGTCAACTGGAATTTGTCTTACTCTAAATACATGAAGGTGCTCGAGCCTTACTACGAAAAGAATGATCCTGAATATATCCATCTTCGTGACAAGTGTAAGGAAATTCTCCAAATGGAAGAGAATCTCTCTGAAATTGTACAACTTGTTGGTAAATCTGGTTTGAATGAAACTGACAAGATCACTTTGGAAGTTGCTCAAATTATTAAGGATGATTTCCTTCAACAAAACGGTTACAGTAACTACGATCGTTATTGTCCTTTCTTTAAGACCACATGGATGTTGCGTAACATGATTGGTTTCTACGATCATGCTACACATGCTGTCGAATCCTCAAACAATCAAATTACTTGGACCAAGATTCGTGAATCTATGGGTGATATCATTTATAAGTTGTCTTCCATGAAGTTTGAGGATCCCGCTGATGGTGAGGATGCTCTAGTTGAAAAGTACAGCGCTCTTTACAAAGAAATTGAAGCTAAATTCAATGATATTGAAGCTTAAACGTTCGTTTTTCTCATTCTACTTACCCCCTCTTTTTTCTCATCTCTCTTTTTTTTTTGATCCCCATGAAATAAAAATAAAATTAAATAAATTTTCTTTTTGTTGTATGATATCCAAGTTTGTATCTGGTAATAACTAAACAACAGAGCCTTTTCATTGGAATGATTGTATCTTTTTTGAAATCGCATCTTGAAAAAAAGCTTCAAAATTTGCTTTAAAAAGAATTCATTAAAACATAATGTATATAATATCTTTGAATGTTAAAAGTAACATTAGTATCTTGGATTTTACAATTAGCTCTGCCGTGTATTCTTTCATACCTCATTGCCAGATAGTATTATCGATAATATATCGTCTATCATCATGCCGCAAATTAAATCTCCGACATTTTTGATTGCCCTGAAACGGTATTTCATGTAAATGTTTACTATGATAAATAGATTTGAATAATTGCCAGAGTTACTTCAAATATTTTGATTTGGTTTATAAAGCCTTGTTGAATAACTGTATACATAGAAAGCAACGTAAGTACCATAATGCTACTTTAATTATTTAAAAAGCTTATACCTTCCGGAAAACAAGCAAAAAGTGAGATTTGTAGTATAGCTTTCAAAAAATAAAAATAAAAGATCTGTATTAATACTAAAAATAATTAGAATGTCTTTCACATTTATTTAAATCGTTGATATTCGAGCAAAATAACCCTTTAAAAAAAACGCAGAATGTGCGGCATTTAAAAAGCATTTGGAGCTGTTGCCTGTTGGCATCTCACTGATATCCCTGATCCATCACTAAATCATATACAATACTTGCTCATCAACATAAAATCAATCGCCTAGATATGATTGGTCGTCATTGATACCTGTCAGATCAAGATCCGTAACTTAATACTTAATGTGCTTGATTCCTACGAAAACTGAACAGTTTACGGAGATTTGTTCCTTTCATTTTCGTTGAATGTCATCAATCATATAAGTGATGTATTTGCTTAATAAAATAATTAATAATTCATTTGAGATGAGTTTGTATAGAGTTGCATGCCTTGTTTGACCAATCAAGCTTCAAGAACATGTTACTTGATTTAGTAGTTTTTTTTTTTTTTAATTCTTACACTATAAGTATGGATTTAGGTTTGTTTCTGATAACTTTGAAGCGGAAAATAGATTATGAAACGAAGTGATGGCCATGTTGATGTATAATCACCTGTTGTCTATTTTCCTTGTGTGTGCGATATGTTTAATAAGTGTTCTTTATTTGAATTTGAAAACTCCTTTGTAATAGTAATTCCGTAGTCTGTTTTAAGGGGTTGATTGTGGAATATTGCTCGGAGATGTAATCAATGAAGGATGGTTACCGTCTTTGTAACTGTATGTATCACCTATTTTGAAGGGTATTGACATTCCAAACTGAAAAAGAACTGAATTTATATGATCTAATCGAGATATTTTTCAATTTTTGTTCACTTCCCCTTTGCCAAATGTTTCGGTAATAACCAATGAACATCTATCTTATAGATTTGCTTCTTTCCCCTCTTGCCCTTCCGACAAAGAAAATAGTAGGTATTACCAATTAAAAGAGTCTTCACTTAGCTACTAGTCACGTGTAGGGACCTATACTTACATTATAACTACGTTATAATTTCTTCCTATTAAAGCCCTTTCAATTTCTTTTTCTCTCTTCTCATTTTTTCCCTTATTTTAACCAGTTGGAATTGATTTAATTTTGAGAAATAATAAAAATGGCCTCAGCCGCAAATATTCTTCAACGACAATTTAAAGGTAATTTAGTACAAATATTTAATTTTGAAGTAAAACATTTAATAACATATGTAACAAACCAAATAGAACTATCACGAAACCCTGTTCCAGGATTTGCAGTTGATTTGAAAGAAGATAACATTTTTGAATGGTAAGATTCGAAGTTATTTGGGCTTCGTAGTAAATATTAATAAGTATAAAGGGATGTTGCACTTATTGGTTCACCAAAAACAATGTATGAAGGTGGCTATTTCAAGGTAAAACAGCATATAATACATACAAAAACGATCAAAAATAGTAAATAATTTAGGCTACAATGACTTTTCCTGATGATTATCCTTTTAACCCTCCTACCTTTCGATTTAACAATTCGTTTTATCATCCTAATGGTAAGTAATTGACATTTATCCTCCTCAACTAGTGTCTCCCCCCCCCCTTCCCTTCCCTTCCCTTTGCTCCTTTGTTATTATTATTATTATTATTATGGCACTTATATCTTTCTTTCTCATTTTTCAAGTTTACCCTGATGGAAGACTTTGTATTTCTATTCTTCATCCTCCTGGAGAAGACCCAATTAGTGGAGAAAAAGCAGAAGTATGTCATTGAGCTTGAAATAATTTACGTTATATTAACATTTTTTACAGGAACGTTGGAATCCAACACAGGTAATAGCAATAAATAAACTTATTAATTCTAGGTTTTTAATCAAATTTTTCGTTTCCATATAAAAATTGGTAGTCTGTAGAAAGTAAGTTTGACAAATTTATGCAAAAAGGGAAAATAAATAACCTAGTACAAAATATTAGGTGTACTTGTATCGATTATTTCGCTACTTGCTGATCCTAATTGCTCAAGCCCTGCAAACGTTGATGCTGGCGTAAGTTTTTGGATTCGACACAAACATATTTTCCTGACATTTTGTTTATAGGTTGCCTACAGAAAGAATCGTGAAGCATTTGATGCCATTGTGAAAAGTAATTTATTAATAAAAAAAACAAACAAAATGACATCCCTTCTTAACCCCCTATTTTCCTTCCCACCTCCTTCTTTTCTTAGAGCAAGTTGAAGACTCAAAGAAAGATATTCCCAGTGGGTTCAAAATGCCCAAATCAGAACAAGATTTCATGTTAACAGCTCCACCAGAGATAGAAGAAGATGATAATTTGTAAGTTTTTTGCTTGAGGAATAGTTCTTGTTTGACATTGGTATTAATTGGTCTGTGCGTATTAACATTATTAGTTGGTATGAATCTGGCGATGAAAGTGATTTTGGTGTGGATGATGATGATTACGATGAAGATGAGGATGATGATTAAAAGTTTTATACTTTTTAATAAAGATATTAGAATAAAAGAAATTTTTCTTTCTATTTCGTAATGTAATAAAAAGACTTTTTATGGTAAAAATACACATTTCTACCCCTTATTTCATTCATGTATCTTCATCTAATGTCGTTGTCGCTACCTGCTGTTACTAATTTAAACTCCTGTCTCTATGGGTACATAAAACCCGGATTCGACCATAATTTTGCCTTTGAATCACTCTCTTTCTTTCATTTATTTATCGTTAGCAATGGCAAATAAAAAACAAACCACTCCTTTTTACTTTGGCGGTATGGCTTCTTGTACAGCTGCTATCATCGTTCATCCTCTCGATCTAACAAAGGTTCGTCTACAAAATGCTAAAGGAAATCAAAATGTCGGCATGTTGGGCACTGTTAAAAATATCATACGAACAGAAGGTCCGTTAAAGCTTTATGCGGGCTTATCAGCTTCGATATTAAGACAAGCAACCTATTCAACAGCTCGACTGGGTGGTTATGAAAAGTTGAAGCAACTTTTGTTGCAGAAAGAGAAAAGTAAGCAAATATGCATTTGGAAATTCATCAATGATTTAACTGAGAAACATATACAGATCCATCTACTCTTCAATTACTCATGTGCTCTACTACTGCTGGAATTGCTGGAGGCGTATGTGGTAATCCTGGCGATGTCATTAATGTTCGAATGCAAAATGATGGTCAGCTTCCAGCTCATCTTAAAAGAAACTATCTGCATGCCTTGGATGGTTTACTAAGAATGGCGAAAGAAGAAGGAATTGCTTCGCTTTTTCGTGGTGTGGGACCAAATATCAACAGAGCCATTTTAATGACATCTTCTCAATGTGTTACTTATGATCGCTTTAAAGGATTTTTCAATCAATACTTGAATGAAGGCATTGGGCTACATTTATTATCTAGTATACTTGCAGTAATGTCCTTATTTGTTTGTTTATTATTTGCACAATGCATATTGATAGTATTTTTTTTTTATTGCATTTAGGGTCTAGTAGCTACAACAGCATGTTCCCCTGTTGATGTGATAAAAACTCGCATGATGTCCGCTACAGGTGCGGAAGGAAAATTATCCGCTGTAGGCGTTACTTTGGCCATGTATCGATCTGAAGGGTTGTTATCCTTCTTTAAAGGTTGGACTCCATCATTCATGAGGACTGGACCTCAAACTATATTTACTTTCATCTTTTTAGAGCAATTTAAGAAATGGCACACAATTTGGCATCAAAATAAAGATAAAAATAATCATCTAATAGCAACTGCTAAGCTTTAGTAGCTTCAACGGTTCTATTTGCATGTATTCTAGACTTTCTATTTTTTTTCCTTTCATGTCTTGATATGCCTTCGAATAATAGACAAGTTTTTATAATGAGACATAAATAGTTCTCCACATTCAATTTCTGTTATATAGCAGATCTTTTTTCTAATCAACATAACACCATGAATAGCATCTTACTTTGATTGTATATGAAATTCTCTTAATTCTATTTGATTACGCTAGCGTACGTAAGCAGAAACAAATTATGTAGGACAAATCCTCAATATTTTGATAAGTTAATGCTGAAGTTGTAATTGAAATTTTGATTAAAAGATCTTGATTATTGTTCTACCGTTGTTAAATTTGGCGATTAATCGCTGCTGGTTAATATATATATATATATATATATATATATATTATAAATTGTTGTAACGAAACCTTTCAGAACAAATCACTATAGTGATTAAAGTCAATGATTAATTGGTTTACTTATACTATTGTGGACTTTTTAAGTTTTATTCATAAGCAGCTTTTAGCATTGCACTAGTGCAAAAATCATCATCTATTTAATTATACCTTATCTCATGTAACTTGAAAAAAAAATAACTATTAAATTATAATAAGCCATGGAAGTGGATGCATGAATCATGGTTTGAATGTTTTGACTGGTTAGCAATTGCACCTTGGTATAAAAACCAACTAGAAATTTACAATTTTACCCGCAAAAAGATTTCATTTCCATATAACGCTTAATTCCTTGAAGATAATGATAATGAAATTGTAACAAACTAACGCATTTTCCTGAAACCACCGGCAACCGTAGCTAACAGAACCTGCTTTTTTTCATTAAAAATAGGTCCGACTGTTCATCGTTGATTATCTTTTTTTTTTACTAAATGATACCAAGAAAAAATTATATGTCAATGTACCTGAGATGTTCAGCTTCAGTCCAAAAATGAGTATCCGGAAATATCCTATTTTTTTGCAGTGGTATTAATTTTTCAGTGCTAATGTTTCAGATTTTTTACGCGTATTTCACTGCTAATGGATTGAAAACTTTGAGACTTCATATCTCTAAAACAAATTAAGCTATACTAACGCTTTTTAATAATAAAACTTAATTGTTTTGAAGTTCTCTATATCATATTCTAATATAAAAAAATTCTGAGCACTTCTATTTTTTTTCATTTTTTTGATATTTTTGTAATGGATTAAAAAATATTCGTTGAACTAAGCAACATTTTTTTTCGCATTCATGCCATTGACCTGATTAAGCTCTACCGGACCCAATTTAGTTTTCTTCAAAATATTAATTTTTCGTGGAGATATCCTCAAAAACGTATACAAAGAGATACTCCCGTTTCTAGCTTCCATTTTTCCCTTATATACCCTTATCCCGAATTCTGAATTTGAAAAAAATTGGACAAAAATCTTGTTTCCTCTATAAAAAATACAGCTAGCAGGTTCAGTAATAGCTAGATCGATAGATAATTTTGCGATGCACCATATTCATTACTTGTATTTAAAAAATGCTTATAAAAAGTGATGTGTATCGTCAAGAAATATCTATAATTTAAATTGCATTTTGCGCAAAATTTAATGCAAAAAATTTGTCTAAATATTATTTAGATAAATGCAGAATTCCAAACTGTATAAAAAACATTTAATATGCTAGGTCCACTTACTATGCAGTTCATAAGCTATTAAAATTTTTGGTTTTTTTTAATCATTTTCGATCATTTTTTTTTTAAATCAATTTTGGAATCCCGTCACCATAGGGTTACGTTATGATAAGAACTATTATTTTGATTATCTCGGCGAAAAATCAATATTTTTTGCTGAAACAAAAAATGCAAAGTAGCATAGCGTTGGATCTAGCTTGCGAATTCAAAAAAGTAATACTTGAATTTAGATACTCAATTTTTTATAATCAATTTTAGGGCAATTATCAGTCTTCCACTACGACCTAACTATGCTTCCTATGGGCATAATGATCTGCACAGATGGGCAGAATAAAAAATTTTGTGCAGATCATTATGCCCAGGTGAGCAGACCAATGAGATCAAGGTTTCTTAGTCAATTTATTAAAGTATGTCAATCATAATATAATTAATAACGAAGATAATTTGAATGGTTTAAAGCAGAAGATGTGAATTACTCTAATTCAACAGAATTGCCTTATTGACGAGATATATCAATTTGAAATTTGGGGTTTGAAAGAGTTCTTCCCATGTTCTTCTTTTTGGGACTAAATGGGAACAACAATAACAACCTGTTTGGCAACACTATAAATATTTATGCCTTTGTAAATTTCTGTTTGTAACACACAAAATCGACTGATTTAGAGTTATTTTTCTTTTTTCTTCTCTACTCTTTCCTCGGCTCTTTTATTTATGTTTAAAACTACAGTAAAAAGACCAATATTTTTTATAAACTAAAATTAAGTAGCAGATGCAAGTACATGTTTTTCCTATTGTTTATTTGGGAACGAATTATTAACTGGTAATGTTAGGGCACGTTATAATATTTTTTCGAACAAAAAAAGAATTCAAGACTTAGTCATTTTGTTCTATCATATACGTTATAATCAATGCATTTTGGTCGAAAGTCAATATCGAACAACAGAAAAATTGGCGAATGTAGATGTATAAAGCAAAGCTTACTTTTGAATGAAAGTACTAATTAACCTGATTAACATCAGTAGGTTCAAAAAGCATAGTTAAGTACAATCATTGCTACCAAATCGCATAATTTGATATGCAGACAATTCTTGAAGCATTTTTTTTTTTTTTTGGCAATGCTACAAATCATCGTTTAATATGACTGAATATTAATGAATAATCAGAGAAAACACAACTGGTAAAAAACTGACACTCTATGCAAATCGAACTCAAGATTGATAAAAGGTGGTGCATTCATTGTATAATGGAAATCGTAACATTTTGATGGATAACTTATAAATTACAAGACCAAGATGTTGTGTTTGCCTCAGGGTTTTTAAAAGGGTTTAAAAGCATACTTTATCAAACTTACTTAGATGTTGTTAAATACTCACCATATGCTATTAGTATTATCTTGTTTTTTATTTAATTGGTGTATTATTAAAATCAAGCTTTTCATAGCTTATAATAATGGCAGTGGGATGTTTCTGATTTCAAATTGACATTTATCATCAGGCGGGCTGATGATACGTTTTATGTTACTGTAGATGGAACCAGTCAATTTAGTTTATGGAATTTGAATCAAAATACAAAGAAACCATTTGTAAATACTTACGTTGGTTCTAGTAAAGCATTGAATAAATTGGCTTGGGACAAAGAGAGTAAAAAGACGACAATAGGTTTCAGTGATGGTCATGTTTATGTTTATGATATTGGAAACATAATATCAAAGCTCAATGTAAATTGCCTCTAACGCAATAATTATAAAGTAAGACTATACTATCATGAGATAAACTACCACACAATATTAACATGTATAAAGATTTACAGTAATAAGCTCAAATTAAGTGGGTACAGCATCGTAAATTCTTGAAAAAGTTCTCAAGTATTATAAAATCTCTTATTTTTAAGACTTACGAAGCTTATAAGCGGAATATTAATTTCAAAAATTATTCTTGTCCAGATCATCAATTTTGACATTTTTTAATTTTTTTTTTCTGGTTTTGCAAATCTAGAGTTAATTATACTACCAATTATAAAAACAAAAAATATACACATATGCAGAATTTAGTGCTATATTTGCTCAATAAAAAATAACAAGCATTTTTATTACAAAATATTACATGAAAATCCCTTAACCAAAATTCCGTTTTTGGGGCAAAAGTGCAAATTTTCATTACTTAACATTCAATATTAAGCTTTTATAAAATGCGTATTAGCTATGCCTACAATTTTCTCTCACAATGTAGTATATTTAAACGTTGATTTTGGTATCAAAACTTGATTTTTCTGTTTTTTGATAAAAATCATGAGTGTTGGTAAGGGTAAAATGAGCCCCAAAAATGTCCGCTACAAAAACTGAATTTTCAGACCGCACGGAGTTAAATATAAGAAAAGTTTAAAAAAAAACGCATTTTTATTTAAAACTTAGATATATACCATAGTGTAAGAGACTTAGCCGTTCGATCTTGCTATAATCAATTATGGCATCGCTCTGCGTGCTCGCTTTTGCAATTTTTTAATAAATGTATGATATGACAGACGATTTTTCTAATAGAAAAATGCATGTTTCTATCATAACACCAGATATTGCCTATTTTGTTTAATTTATGGTTCGTGCCCTGTAATGCTGCTTTTACATTGGCTGAAATGTATAATTTAGCAGGGTTTTAATGGCGCTAAATAATGTAAAGCCTTGAAGACCCTTTTCTACGTGTGTTGTTTCTCTCTCTTTTTTTCGTTTTCATATTTCAAGAATATTATTCACCGCTTGATAAGGCATATCAGAATATTATCAAGCTGATATTCTTTTCTTTTATCTGATTACGCATGCTAACATAAGGGGCTGCTAATATTTTTAATATAGGTAACAGTCTATATTACAGGCTGATATTTTCATTTAATCGCATTCTAAGATCAAATCAAAGGCAATGATATTTATATCTATTCAATGAAAAGCTAGAACTGGCTACAAACTCACGAAATATTCCAGAAAAGTGATAAAATTTTAAATATTATAGAAATATAAAAAAAAACCAGATATCTTGCCTAATAACCATAATAGTTCGGATCGTAACTATACTTGAAAACAAATCTTTTTACAGCTGACAATTGTAAACTAAAATAGTAAGTTTAAAAAAGGTTAATTTGTTTAAATTTTATGAGTGATAAAGTAACATTTATAACCTTAGATTTGGCTTGCATATAAGTTTAAGCAGTAAGTGTTATTTGATTTTATGCTCAAACAAAAACCCTTGTTGCTGTAAACATTATAGCTATAAACATATATACAAATGATAATAATTCTAAATATATTGGCTCTTGCATGTATTGCTCTACATCAACAACTTATTAAATTGTATCGTCTATAATCTATATTAATAAAAGGAAATGTAATTTAAAACCCCATTCCAGTAAAAAATTCAATGAAGTTTTGAGAACTGCACAACAATGCTTATGTACAAACCAATTTGTGCCAATACGATCAGCTCATTATGCTTATTATGGTCAGATTTAATTATTATGCACAAATAGGGATAATGATACGCTTATGGACAAGTCTACTATTATGCACACATGGGATTGATGTCATGCACACGGACATAATCTATAACTCTGCACATACAGGCTTTTCGTTATGCTTCGTGCGCAGCAGTTTCTTTTGTTGTGCCCATCTGCATCGTATTATCTTTTTAGCCATTATTCAGTGGGTGCAACAACTCATCAGGCTATAGTGTGCAGCCCACCTTGGCATAACAAAATTATCTTGCGCAGCACAGGTCGGCCGTAGTGTTCATGTCGGTCAATCTGCTCAATGTTTGGCCAGTGCACTTATATTCTGATATTAATATTTCTATTTTGAGAGATATATCAATGACCTATAGTGTGAAGGTGCATCTTCATTAAAAATTTTACGTAATAAATGTTATATTTGAATTTAGTTATAGCGCTACAGTAATTGTATTATCAGGATATTGCTATTGTTACACCATTAATAGCTATTGTATCATTTGATAACCTCTTCTATATATAATCTCATCCTCTACATTGAATAAAACCTCACCTTTTACTCTTGTCGAATTCTTATTAGTTTTGGTAAAACAATAAATCAACGCAATATTGGGAAAAAACATTCGAAAATCACTGGAACACCGGTTGCATCCACGGATTATTTGTAAAATAATGAACCTTTTGATTTGTAATTCTTATTGATCAAAAGTCAGCTAACTGATCTGTCAACATTCTTGATTGTTCTTATTGTTCTAAAGTAAGATCTAGGAAACGGGATATGTGAGACATATCCACTTGTTGGACTTAGCTGTATGAAATAAGCTCAACTTAAATGTGCTGTTGTACTAATGTAAATAGATTGGTCTGACATAGATTGTCAGAAAGATATAATCGATCCAAAAATGATCTAACGGATAAATGTAATATAGAATTTATTATACATAAATAGGACAAATTATTGATATTAAATAAAGATGATCTTCAGTTTTTGTGTGTGATTTAATCTAACAAGTTTCTTTATTAAATTATACACTTTTTCTTGCTACAATATTTATTCTAAATCTTGGGAATTTTATGGTGGATTGGAGCGTTGGTGTCTGTCTTTAGTTTGGTGAATAATGCATACTTTGGGTATCCAGTATAATTTATAATTCTAGGCGTTTCTACTCCTAAAAACTGAATTTTCAAATGCAACTGCATCTGTTGAATATCACTTGAGTTTCTTCTGTGCTTTTTAGCTCATGTTATACTAACTCCCATTTTGGCAAATATTGCTTTACATTCATCCATATTCAATTTTTGTGTTATACAGCTTAATATTAATGTACTAACATTGAGTTTTGTTTATATCTCCATCAAAAATTGATACTTTTTCCAGGTGATGTCTACTACCTACTACCAATATCTTGAAAGCTCTAGTATCATTTCCAAAAAGAAAAAATACCCCTTAATTTGCTATATTTCCCAAAATAGTGAAAAACTGACAAATACATGTTCACATGTACAGTGACCCCCAAAACTGTCCCAATGTTTCCTAGTTTTGAGTTTAGTATGATTTTCAGGTACAACAAATATATTTAAAGTACGACATATTTTATATATTTCGGAAGATCAATTAATTTCCTTTTATATTAAATTAAAAAAATCTCGAATTTCATTGGTCCGCTATATTTATACCCTGTCTGGGACAGCATATGCATTGGGACAGTTTTGGGAGCTTACGCGGGAAAAAATATAATCCTATTTAATAGTCCGTCCAAAGGCCGTTTCTTTCCAAATATACTTTCACACAATTGGGCATGCTATCAAAAACTTTTTGGCACTCCTCCTGTTTAATGGTGTTGTACCAAACCTCAGTTACACGCTCCGAAAGATCAAGGATTCATTTGGGCGCTGTTTTTTACTCATTAAGCCTCCTCTTTAATAAGATCCACATATTTTCGATCGGATTCAAGTCAGGAGATAGCGGAGACCAATTTATTACTTCATAGTCTTGATCCAATAGATATTCCTTGACTAAATTTGATGTATGCTTTGGAGCATTGTCATGCTGGAAAATGATCTGATCACGACGAAGGCCTAATTTATCCAAAGTAAAATTGAAAGTCCGCTCCAAATCGTCTTCAAAGATTTGTTTATACAAATGTCGATCCACAGTACCCTCAATTCTGCATATCTATCGAACTCCGGCATACGTAATGGCCCTCCAAAATATGACACTCCCACCGCCATCTATAACGGTCATCTTCACATAATTAGATTTCAAGCTCTCACCGTCTCAAATCCAAAGCCAGCTTCTTCCATTTAAGTTAAATCTATTAATGTTGGTCTCATCTGATCAAATCACCCTTTTCCGTTCGTCGGAAGTCCAATCCTTGCGAAGATGACACCATTCTAAACGCCTTTTAATATTAGCCGGAGACAGCATAGGTTTTTTAGGCTTGATAATTGCTCCTATGCTCCCCCTACGGAGCGATTTCGGACAGTTTCCGGGCTTTTATTAACTCCGAAATTACTCTCAAGTATTTTAAAATGTTGCTTGAATTTTTGACTGCTTTTTTTGTTGCTTGGCGAACACAAAACCTTTCATCAGATTCAAACAGAAATTTAAGTCGACCCCTTTTAGACACACCCAAACTTGTGCAACACCGTTTTTTAATTTTTTCCACAACAGGCTTACCTACATGCAGTATTTCCGCAACTTGGCGCACTGATTTACCGGTGTTTAAAAGACTAATGGCATCATTTTCCTTATTCTCCTGAAGTTTTTTCATATTAATTTTCAATAGGCCAAAGCACCAGAATCTGTATATGAAATATGCATCTTTTTTATTTTCTTTACCTAATTAGGTGTTTATTTACTGATTTCCAAGCGTTCAAGATACTAGTGCAAATTATGGTTCTACAATCATCGATTATCTAAAAATCAAAAATGGCTCTCAAAACTGTCCCAATGCATATACTGTCCCAAATTGGGTATAAATTCAATTGACCAATAAAATTCAAGATTTTTTTAATTTAATATAAAAGGAAATTAATTGATCTTCCGAAATATATAAAATATGTCGTACTTTAAATATATTTGTTGTACCTGAAAATCATACTAAACTCAAAACTAGGAAACATTGGGACAGTTTTGGGGGTCACTGTAAGTATGGGGATTAAAATTGTAGACCAAAGGAGAGTGACAAGCTTAACGGGTAGCGCATGCGCTACAAATTGAGTGCTGCGACACACATATTCGTGAGTTCAAACCCGCCAAAGGGGAAGTCCTTTAGTATTAGGATATGAATTTCGAAAGAGAATCTCCAATGACCTTGCTTTTCATCGAATATAATCCTCCTTTTTTTTTCTTAGTAGGTTCTGCATATGTCTAGCAAATGTTTTCCTTTTCCAATTATTAATGCATATTATGATGATATGCATACTAGTAAATTTGGCTAGCAAACCTCGGCTCGACATCAACATTACCAGCATCCACAGGTCATTGTACGTTCAGCCAGTTTGAGCAACAAGTTAGTTACCTGCTACTTACACCTACTAAGATCAGCAAGTTTACCAGTTCTTCTCAACGAATATGAATCCAAATGACCTCCCGTTGCAATGTCAGGTACTTCTAGCGCTGATCCGCAGAATTGCAAAAAATTTAGCTTTATCGTATATTTTCAGGTGTGATGAGTAAGACTTAAGAAAGAATACAATTAAAAGAGAATGAGTAATGAAACAGTTCTTCAACTGTATAATAAAACAAGGTATCGTTTATTTAGATATAAAAGTATGGCCTTTTATATTAATTTAATATTGAGATCCTGAGTTATAATTTAAGGTACTATTGAACCATTAGATCTATGTGATAGTAATCTATGGATTGAAACGGATTAATCATAATTTAACCGTTCTTACAGAGCTTGTGAGTTGCCTTGTTTCAATGCTGCGCTAAATGTGCTTGGATGTTGATTTGATAGCTACTTGATTGATTAACCGCTGGGATGAAATAATATGGTGTCATAATTGTGGTCCAAGCGTTCGTGGTAATTGCCGGATTAAACTTAGTACGCTAGGCTAGGAGTTTCTTATATCCGATATCAAGACTTTGCATTTAAATACATGTCGTAAACAATAGATTATTGTAAGATGCATTGATACTGTAAAAGGTGATAACATATGATACTTGGTGGCATAAAACATAGTATATGATTCATATTTTTGCCAATGTGTTGCATCCACAGACCTGGGTGCATTCCTTGGTTAATATTACGACACAGTTTGATATGTTAAGTTCTACATTGCTGCGTATTATGTTATGAAGCTCCGTTTATGCAGAAATATGGAACTAGTGTGTGTCACCTAGACTTGATTGGATATATGTATATATATAAATAGACTCATTTAAGCAGGTCATATAATTAGAGAATGGGAATATAAAAGAATATGCTTTGATCTGATAATAAAGTTCTTTAGTTTTAGTGTGCTCTTTCATTTTATAACAGTTTTCCTTTATTTTTATTTAATGATTTAGTACATATTTTAGCTTTGAAATTGATATAATCTCCTGGCGTAACACAATGGTCACTCTTCCAAAAAAAAGCCGAACAATCTCCGAAAGCGGCCATCTAATAATGATATTTCCAAGCTTTAAATTTCTAGAAAAAATTACCGGACAGCCCGGACGCCGTTGTCTAAATATTCCAAGCAGCTATAAGATGCAGGTATCGAAATTTCATACAAAAATTACGGTTCCGACTGTATTGCTATTAATTATTCAAAGGCTTATTTTAAGTAAAGTATAAATACAACCTACAGCATTATTAGCCTAATAACGGATTTAACTTGAAAAGTATAGAATAATACAACCGGATTCAAAAAAAGTCCATAAAATCACAAATTTAAAGGATTTATATATAAAAGCATTACGGCCGACTTGTGCTGCACAAAATGATTTTGTTGTGCCCAGGTGGGCTGCACACTATAGACTGAGTTGCTGTGCCCACTAAATATGGCTAAAAAGATAACAAGATGCACATGGGCACAACAAAAAAAAACTGCACACGAACATAACGAAAAGCCTGTATGTGCAGAATTATAGATTCTGTCCATGTGCATGACATTAATCCCATATGTGCATAATAGTAGAACTGCCCATAAGCATATCATTATCCTTATTTGTGTATAATAATAAAGTCTGACCATTAGCATAATGAGCTAATTGTATGGGCAAACAATGGTCTGTACATGAGTATCGTGCCGTTCTCAAAATTCCATTGCATTTTTTTACTGGAATGGGGTTTTTAATTACATTTGCTTTTATTAATACACATTTTATACGATACAATTCAATACATTGTTGATGTAGAGCAATACATGCAACAGCCAATATATTTACGATTATCATCATTTGTAAATATGTTTATATAACAGCTATAATGTTTACAGCAACAATGGCTTTTGCTCGAGCATAAACGTAAATGACACTACAGTGGAAGTACATACAAAAAACGCTTGACAATAATGAAATAAGCTAAATTCCAAGTGTCGCTCATAAAACATGATGCCACTTGAAATGTGAATAACAATAATAAACAAACGCTTCAATTGAACACAATAACAAACACATGCTAAAAATATGAAATACCTTTTTGAACCATACATGTCGTGTAGATGATAGCACCCTTGATCACGGTGCAATCAATTACACAAATGACATATTATATATCAAAGTAGGATTCTATCCAAATCAATAATAATAATAAACAAAGATATCAATTTAGTCAACTGTTCATCTATTATATTGAAGTGCACTTTCAATATAAATAAGATTCAAGCATATAAAAACTACCCCTTAAAAATTAAGGTTACGTAAAATAGATATAAGAAAAATAAACAAAACAACCATTTCCCAAAAGGTTGATATTGCCACACTTGACATCAATTCTTTATGGTCAATGCTCTACATGATTTACCCCTTAAAATATTAAATCAATAACAATAATGTACTCAAAACTGGAAGATTACTAAATATACATCCATTCAAATCTGATGGTATCCAAGTTCTCCAAATCACTATAAATACCCTCATACTTTTTCAATTATTTTAAATCTTCGGAAATCTTTTGCAATAAAAACTTTAACTGATTATAATTGTATTTCTACTGCTTTTATTTTTATATTTTTTTATTTTAGTAAACAAATTCGTTATTTACTGCAAACACTGACTGCTTAAATTTATATGCAAGCCAAATCTAAGATTATAAATGTTACTTTATTACACATAAAATTTAAACAAATTCATTTTCTTTAAACTTACTATTTTAATTTACGATTGTCAGCTGTAATGAGATTTGTTTTCAAGAATAGCTACGATCAAAACTATAGTTATTATACAAGACATTAGAATATTCTTTTTTTTTTGTATTTCTGTCATACCATTTGAAATTTTATCACTTTTCTGAAACATTTCGTGGGTTTGTAGCCATTTCTAGCTTTTATTGAGTAGATACAAATATTATTGCTTTTGATTTGATCTGGTGGTAATCATCAAGACATATGTTCAATAATACAGTAGTAAATAATGATATTTGATCTTAGAATGCGATTAAATGAAAATATCAGCCTGTAATATAGACTGTTACCTATATTAAAAATATTAGCAGCCCCTTATGTTAGCATGCGTAATCAGATAAAAGAAAAGAATATCAGCTTGATAATATTCTGATATGCCTTATCAAGCGGTGAATAATATTCTTGAAATATGAAAACGAAAAAAAGAGAGAGAAACAACACACGTAGAAAAGGGTCTTCAAGGCTTTACATTATTTAGCGCCATTAAAACCCTGCTAAATTACACATTTCAGCCAATGTAAAAGCAGCATTACAGGGCACGAACCATAAATTAAACAAAATAGGCAATATCTGGTGTTATGATAGAAACATGCATTTTTCTATTAGAAAAATCGTCTGTCATATCATACATTTATTAAAAAATTGCAAAAGCGAGCACGCAGAGCGATGCCATAATTGATTATAGCAAGATCGAACGGCTAAGTCTCTTACACTATGGTATATATCTAAGTTTTAAATAAAAATGCGTTTTTTTTTAAACTTTTCTTATATTTAACTCCGTGCGGTCTGAAAATTCAGTTTTTGTAGCGGACATTTTTGGGGCTCATTTTACCCTTACCAACACTCATGATTTTTATCAAAAAACAGAAAAATCAAGTTTTGATACCAAAATCAACGTTTAAATATACTACATTGTGAGAGAAAATTGTAGGCATAGCTAATACGCATTTTATAAAAGCTTAATATTGAATGTTAAGTAATGAAAATTTGCACTTTTGCCCCAAAAACGGAATTTTGGTTAAGGGATTTTCATGTAATATTTTGTAATAAAAATGCTTGTTATTTTTTATTGAGCAAATATAGCACTAAATTCTGCATATGTGTATATTTTTTGTTTTTATAATTGGTAGTATAATTAACTCTAGATTTGCAAAACCAGAAAAAAAAAATTAAAAAATGTCAAAATTGATGATCTGGACAAGAATAATTTTTGAAATTAATATTCCGCTTATAAGCTTCGTAAGTCTTAAAAATAAGAGATTTTATAATACTTGAGAACTTTTTCAAGAATTTACGATGCTGTACCCACTTAATTTGAGCTTATTACTGTAAATCTTTATACATGTTAATATTGTGTGGTAGTTTATCTCATGATAGTATAGTCTTACTTTATAATTATTGCGTTAGAGGCAATTTACATTGAGCTTTGATATTATGTTTCCAATATCATAAACATAAACATGACCATCACTGAAACCTATTGTCGTCTTTTTACTCTCTTTGTCCCAAGCCAATTTATTCAATGCTTTACTAGAACCAACGTAAGTATTTACAAATGGTTTCTTTGTATTTTGATTCAAATTCCATAAACTAAATTGACTGGTTCCATCTACAGTAACATAAAACGTATCATCAGCCCGCCTGATGATAAATGTCAATTTGAAATCAGAAACATCCCACTGCCATTATTATAAGCTATGAAAAGCTTGATTTTAATAATACACCAATTAAATAAAAAACAAGATAATACTAATAGCATATGGTGAGTATTTAACAACATCTAAGTAAGTTTGATAAAGTATGCTTTTAAACCCTTTTAAAAACCCTGAGGCAAACACAACATCTTGGTCTTGTAATTTATAAGTTATCCATCAAAATGTTACGATTTCCATTATACAATGAATGCACCACCTTTTATCAATCTTGAGTTCGATTTGCATAGAGTGTCAGTTTTTTACCAGTTGTGTTTTCTCTGATTATTCATTAATATTCAGTCATATTAAACGATGATTTGTAGCATTGCCAAAAAAAAAAAAAAATGCTTCAAGAATTGTCTGCATATCAAATTATGCGATTTGGTAGCAATGATTGTACTTAACTATGCTTTTTGAACCTACTGATGTTAATCAGGTTAATTAGTACTTTCATTCAAAAGTAAGCTTTGCTTTATACATCTACATTCGCCAATTTTTCTGTTGTTCGATATTGACTTTCGACCAAAATGCATTGATTATAACGTATATGATAGAACAAAATGACTAAGTCTTGAATTCTTTTTTTGTTCGAAAAAATATTATAACGTGCCCTAACATTACCAGTTAATAATTCGTTCCCAAATAAACAATAGGAAAAACATGTACTTGCATCTGCTACTTAATTTTAGTTTATAAAAAATATTGGTCTTTTTACTGTAGTTTTAAACATAAATAAAAGAGCCGAGGAAAGAGTAGAGAAGAAAAAAGAAAAATAACTCTAAATCAGTCGATTTTGTGTGTTACAAACAGAAATTTACAAAGGCATAAATATTTATAGTGTTGCCAAACAGGTTGTTATTGTTGTTCCCATTTAGTCCCAAAAAGAAGAACATGGGAAGAACTCTTTCAAACCCCAAATTTCAAATTGATATATCTCGTCAATAAGGCAATTCTGTTGAATTAGAGTAATTCACATCTTCTGCTTTAAACCATTCAAATTATCTTCGTTATTAATTATATTATGATTGACATACTTTAATAAATTGACTAAGAAACCTTGATCTCATTGGTCTGCTCACCTGGGCATAATGATCTGCACAAAATTTTTTATTCTGCCCATCTGTGCAGATCATTATGCCCATAGGAAGCATAGTTAGGTCGTAGTGGAAGACTGATAATTGCCCTAAAATTGATTATAAAAAATTGAGTATCTAAATTCAAGTATTACTTTTTTGAATTCGCAAGCTAGATCCAACGCTATGCTACTTTGCATTTTTTGTTTCAGCAAAAAATATTGATTTTTCGCCGAGATAATCAAAATAATAGTTCTTATCATAACGTAACCCTATGGTGACGGGATTCCAAAATTGATTTAAAAAAAAAATGATCGAAAATGATTAAAAAAAACCAAAAATTTTAATAGCTTATGAACTGCATAGTAAGTGGACCTAG
This sequence comes from Mucor racemosus, assembly GCA_027405735.1. Taxonomy (NCBI): domain Eukaryota; kingdom Fungi; phylum Mucoromycota; class Mucoromycetes; order Mucorales; family Mucoraceae; genus Mucor; species Mucor racemosus. Next base: position 1,885,659 of record JAPEHQ010000011.1, read on the forward strand.
CATATTAAATGTTTTTTATACAGTTTGGAATTCTGCATTTATCTAAATAATATTTAGACAAATTTTTTGCATTAAATTTTGCGCAAAATGCAATTTAAATTATAGAGATTTCTTGACGATGCACATCACTTTTTATAAGCATTTTTTGAATACAAGTAATGAATATGGTGCATCGCAAAATTATCTATCGATCTAGCTATTACTGAACCTGCTAGCTGTATTTTTCATAGAGGAAACAAGATTTTTGTCCAATTTTTTTCAAATTCAGAATTCGGGATGAGGGTATATAAGGGAAAAATGGAAGCTAGAAACGAGAGTATCTCTTTGTATACATTTTTGAGGACATCTCCACGAAAAATCAATATTCTTAAAAAAACTAAATTGGGTCCGGTAGAGCTTAATCAGGTCAATGGCATGAATGTGAAAAAAAATGCTGCTTAATTTAACGAATATTTTTTAATCCATTAAAAAAATATCAAAATATGAAAAAAAAATAAAAGTGCTCAGAATTTTTTCATACTGTAATATGTTATAGAGCGCTTTAAAACAAGTAAGTTTTATTATTAATATATGTTAGCATAGCTTAATTGTTTGTACAGATATGAAGGCTCAAAGGTTTTCATTTTTAGCAGTGAAATACGTGTAAAATCTGAACCATTAGCATTGAAAAATTAATATCAACTGCAAAAAATAGGATATTTTCGGAAACTTGTTTTTGGATTAAAGCTAAACATCTCAGGTACGTTGGCATATAATTTGTTCTTGGTGTTATTTAATACGAAAAACAAATATAACAGGGATGAAAAGTAAGACTCAGTTTTCAAGGAAAAAGCAGTGAATCTTAGGTGTTTTTGAGTGTTTCGTAAGACACAAAATAAATTGGGCAACAGTTAGCGTAATGCGAGAAACAATCCATAATTACTTGGCAGTTTTTATGTCTAATAACGTGGATTATAAAAAGTGCTTAATGTGAGACTAGTAGAATTCAAATTTTATTCGAATAGGGAGCTACAAAAAAATTATGAAAATCAACTTTAATTTATGGAAATATATATATATACATATATATATCAACGACGATAATTTGGTAATTATAGAGTGTAATAAACAACACAAAATAGATAGGTATTTAGAGTAAAGAGTACGTTTTTATTATTAATTCGTCAGAAAAGCAATTAAAGACTATGGAGTGTAATTGTTCACCGCTTAAGAAATTTCTGAGTGTCAGATTCAATGACAAAGGCTTACTCTAATACTTACAATATCCCGCTCATTTCAAAAAGATGTCATCACCATGGTTTTCTCCTAAATCATGTATATATCATGATGTGGGGACACCAATTTTAACAACATGTTGATCAATGCTTTCGAGATAAGCAACACAACAGGCACATGATATTCGTAAAATTAATCAGCATGGGAATGATGTACGTAACAAACACCGATATAAACGATTATGATATCTATGTCATGGAAATATACCTATAAAGTTTAATTTTGTGCAATGCATGCATTTTTAGGTAGTATATATCAGCAATCTTATTATTAAAAACTGAATAAATGATCCAACCCATTTGTCAAAAGACGACGGTGACGGAGTCCCATTGTATTGAACAATAGAAGATTAAAGAAAAGCTCAATGAATTTTAAATAGCACTGCTGTATGTAAATATATTAAAAAATTACTTTTTGGATACAAATAAATAATAAACACTTTCTGCTACTCTTTACCTTCTTCCTTGTTTATGGGGTTTCAAATAGACATTTTAAAGAGAGGAAAAGAAAGAAAGAAAGAGAGATAGAAGGGAAGGGGTGGGGAAGGAGACGAGGGAATGAATCTTTTATGAGTAAAAAAAAGAGAGGTACATAAAAAATAGAAGCAAAAATAAGATAAAAACACTGATTAAAAGGAGAGTATTTGTGATGAGTTCATATAATTATTGGCATAAACCGCATGATAATTTGCTCCAAAATCCAGACTTTTTCGGTTGATATTGTTGTTGCTGTTGTTGATGCTGTTGCTGTTGTTGCTGTAAAGGTTCTTGTTGAATTGGGCGTTGGGATTGGTCTTTGGCACGAGTGGCATTTTGATCGACGACTTTTTTATTGGTAGTATGTTGACGAATGCTACGTTTAGACAGTGTCTGCCATCCCTTTCCATTATTGAGCAACATCCAATCATATACATCGTCATCTTGTTCACCCACTTTCTCAATGGCTTTACTAAACAATCCACGCAAAAAGTCATAATCAGGGGTTTCTTCGAAGCCTAATTTACGTACATACTGAAGGTATATACCAAATTCCTCTATTGATTTGTTTAGAAAAACTAGTGTCGTTTTTTGAAAGTTTAAATTTCAATTACCTGGATATCCATCACAAAGATCTTTAATGGCAGTTGTCTGTTTCTTTTCACCAATTTTTTCATATTTTTGTTTGTTGGTAGCAGCCTTAAGACCTTGCCAAGGCAAAGAGCCTCTCAAGAAATACATGAAAACATGACCTAAAGATTCAAGGTCATCACGACGAGATTGTTCTAAAGAAAAGAATTAAATTATCCGACTCTACAAAGTAACGAATAGGAATATTATATCATACCTCTTCCTAAATGAGTATTGATACTCATATAACGAGCAGTACCAGATAAGCTCTTTCTTTCACGATAAGGAATATGCTGTTTGGTTTTAGGATCTCTATATAACTTGGCCATGCCGAAATCCACAATAAATATTTGGTTTTCTGTTTCTGTGCCAGGCTTTCCAATCAAGAAATTATCTGGTTTAATATCTCTGTAAATGAGATTTTTTTCATGAATGGTTTGGACTCTTGTTAACTAAAGATATTGATAAATATAACAATGAATTGAGAATGACAAGTTTTTCGTTTTTTTACCATTTGTTTAGCAAGCATGGCTGTACTTTTGACACTAAAACGTCTACCACAGGTATCAAACATATCTTCAAGACTAGGACCTAATAAATCAATTACCAAAATATTGTGGAGTCCTTCTTGACCAAAATAATAAGCTGTTGGTATACCAACTAAAAATCATTGCTTTGAGTATGTTTCTCCCTGTTTTTCTTATTTTTGGTTTCTTACTGGATCCTGCCATAATTTTATAAGTTCGATATTCGTCTCTTAATTGTGGTGCATCACTTTTTCTAGGTTCAAACTTGATAGCGACTGGCTGGTTATTAAGTAAATTGATACCTTGATCAAGAACAAAACGTTAGATTATGAAATAAAAAAAATAAAAATAAAAATGCAATGTTGGTCATACCTTCATAAATGATACCAAAACTTCCTTCGCCAATTTTCTTTCCAACTTTATAATGTACACCAACTACATTATGTGAATTGCCTGGACTAGCAGCTGCAGCAGATGAAGTAGGCATTTTTTTTTTCTTTTTTATTAATTTATTAAAGAATTATTATTAGTGTATATTAAGTCAATATAATGGAGAAAAAGTGATTTTGTTGTAAATGATGTTGTATGATATTAATTATATTATAAAATGTTGTATAATTGATGTAAAATATTATAGAAAAAACGGAATATATAATATGTATAGAAAGAAAGAGAAAAAAGAAAAAAAAAGGAGGAAGGAAGAAGAGAAGGGAAAAATAAATTGTAAGGTAAGGTAAACTTTCCTAAAATAGATGAACCTCGGGGTTTATAGTAATAATTCACCATCATAACCATTTGGATTTCGTTGAGTCCACCTCCACATATCTTGACACATATCATCCATAGAATAAGCAGGGTGCCAACCTAGTTCTTTGTTGGCTAATGAAGCATCTGCTGTACATGTACCAACATCTCCAGGTCTTCTATCTTCAATCTAATGTTCATCTTGTTAAATCATGGTAAAAAAATAATATAATAAACATGTTTCAAATTACCTTGTAAGGGATTTTCTTATGTGTAGCTCTTTCCATAGCGTGGATAATTTCCAAGACAGAATATCCAGCACCTGTCCCTAAATTATAAGCTTTACATCCAGGCGTTTCTTCTAATTTCTTCAACGCTGCAACATGTCCAGTGGCCAAATCACATACATGAATATAATCTCTTACGCCTGTACCATCAATTGTATCATAATCATTACCATAAACATGAACAAAGGGTAAATGCCCTTGTAGCACTTTAACTACATATGGCAATAAATTATTTGGTACACCATGAGGATGTTCTCCAATCATACCAGATATATGAGCACCTACTGGATTGAAATATCTGTATATTTTTGAGATAATGTATCTTGGAAAGAAAAAAGCATTCGAACTTTACCTTAAAAGTACGACGTTCCATTCAGGATCAGATGCATAAAGATCTCGTAATATTTCTTCTGCAAATAATTTAGTTTTCCCATATGGATTTGTAACTGGTCCTAGTCTAGCTGTTTCATTGACTGGCATCATTTCTGGTTCTCCATAAACTGTGGCACTAGATGAAAACACTAGATTCTTTATATTGTGTCTTTTCATTGCTCGCAATAGATTTAATGTTCCAGTTAAATTGTTATGATAGTATTCTAAAGGGATCCGAGTTGATTCACCTACAGCCTAATTTTGCAGCAGCAGCAGCAGCATTTAAATACGTAGAGCTTAAATATACACACTAATAAAACTAACCTTAATTGCTGCAAAATGAAGCACTGCCCAGAATTGATATTGTTGAAATACATCCTCTAGATCTGATTCATGTGTAACATCTCCTTTCATGAAAACGATGGGTCTACCAGCCAATTGTTCCACACGATATAATGCCTCTATTTATATTGGAAATTTATAAAACATTATAAATAAACAAACAACAAAAAATGATGTACATGCCGAACTATACCTTTGTTTGAGTTAATCATATTATCCATTACTACAATATCATATCCATTATTCAGTAATTCCAAACATGTATGGCTACCAATGTATCCTGCACCTCCAGTCACTAAAATTCGTTTATGAGGTGGTTGTACGTTTTTCTTTATTGAAGAGCAATCTGAAGAAAGCCTTCTACAGGGAACTAAAGGTCCATCTAAATGATTCCAAGCATCGATCGTATGTCTTCTACGGTGTAAAGATTGTCTTTTTGAAGGTTTAAATCGACTTGTTCTTTGTGAGTTGGGCTCAAGCACTTTTAGCTGATCAACGACAACTTCTGGCGTACCTGCTTTACAAATTCTAGGCATTATCTTTAAAAGAGGCAAGTGTATCTGAAAAAAGCTGGATTTTTTTTTTTTTTTTTGGATTTTTAAAGATTTTTTCTTTTTAAGAAATGTTAAAAAGAAGAAATTTCAGAAGGTGAAAGAAAGAAATTGAATAGATATTTCAAAACCACAAATGAATAAGAAAAAAGATTTTTTAAATAGCAGCAAACAGCATCAATTAAACGCAAAGGAATTCAAGTAACGATGTCACACTTAACCTTTGTTAAACTCTTGTTGTATTTAGTTGGACTTGTTTCACGAATGAGGTATTCGGTTTTGCATGACCTATTTGAAAGAACAGAGTCAAACCAGTTAGCATTACCCGATAAAAACCGAACGTGAACAGAATGATCATTGTAGATCTCCATGTTAAGCAATCCTGCTATGTTACATATTCCGCATTTGCGTATTCGATCAATTGAGGCAATCCATGTTGATTCTAAAAATGATGTGCATTAATCGAGATGCCATACGACATTGCTGAATCGATTGCTCGACTATTTTGATCATATTTCTACAGTTCGATAAACATTGCCCGATACAAATTGTTTCTCTTTTGATTCAGATTTGATAATAAAAGACTAATTCGCATGTCAAACGAGTGTAGATATTACTTTATTCTTCATCGGAAACAATTATAAAATCATATTTAAGCAAGCTCATATGTAATCTTTAATATGTTTAGCTTCATATATAATGTAAATCAGTCGTGCATGCATCTAAAAGTTGCCCTACGAAGAGGCCATCGAGGACAAGACATGACATTCAATTCCATTCCTGCAAACCCCTTCAGAATTAATTTACAGTCAGGTCATTAATTCCAAGTTGTTTCATTATTGGGAAAACAAGACTTCAATGTTTTCTGATGTGTACATGCTAAAAAAAAACACTGAAGTAAAATTGCTTGTTGGAATCCAAATAAACTAAATATTATATTCAACCAGTTAAATGAGCATGCTTCACCCACGAGTTTCAAAATGATTCTGCTCTTTAAGATCTAAGAGCTTAAATTTGACAGGACATCATACTTTTTTTTTGCTAGTATAGTATTGTTTCTTTACTTTTTAACAATGCCCAATTTATCTTTCTTATTTTTCTTCAAATTTTAGCCCTGAATTTGCTTCTTAAAGTTACACTGTTGTCTGAACTATGGATTATCTTGACGCTTGCCTTATTTTAATCGGCGATATAATACTATATTAGCATTTCAGTTTCAGCTTTTGTGATTTACAAAAATTTGAAGCCATAATAGTCTAATTTTTTGCACAAATGTATGCTGTATATGTTTTTAAACTAAGTAAAGTATTGGAAATTACTTTTTTTTCTGCAAAAAACCTATTGATTTGGTCAGAAATGCAATATCGGCATTTGAAATGTTTTCGATGGTGCCTGAGCGGTCATTAAATTCATTTGACAAAGCTGTCTAGATATCAAGTTTGGATTGCGTTTATTTAGAAGCAAGCGAATTGAATATACTATAGTGCAGTACAGCATTTTTCGAAAGCCACAAGCATTGTTTAAGCACAAAATAGAGCATATTACAGTATTAGTGCTTTAGAAATCATTCGGAATTGTAAGTTTTCAATCACTTTTTGTTTCAAATTTCATATAAATTGAATTTTTAATGCTTTAGTGTTATGTAAAGGGCTTGTTTCTACCTGTGTTTACTCAAATAGTCTTTAGAATTAATCGTGTAAAAGGTGTTTTAAATTAGCGTATTTGAATCAAAGCAGCATACTAATTCGGAATTCTTTAAACGTCGAGCAGACATATTTTATATCTATAGAAATTTTGCTTTTGTAAATAGAAAACGGTTCTAATTTGATAACTTTTACGTACGTTTCCAACCTCCAAAGTCGATCTTTATGGGGCTTTGTTACACACAATGTTTACTCCTCAACATTATAGAGATAATTTGATTACCATCTCAGCTAATTCTATTGTACAACTATGCGCTAATTGTTTTTGGCTAAAGTTTCGTCATCTAACCCAGGGATTTCTATATAGTTACACAGGTGTATCATGAACTAATTGGTTTGTAAATCAGTGAATTATTGTAATTGGTGAGCTGAATTATTGATAGGCGTTGTCAATGTAACAAACAAGTATAGGTTGTTCAGATCTATTTGTCTTTTTGTAATAAGAGAAACAGGTTTTAGAAATGTAATGTTTTATTGCCTTATAAATATAGTATACTACAACAATTACTTGTAGCTTGAAATAATTGTAACAGTTATTGAAGTAAGATTTAAACATGCAATCATATGCTCTACTTCTTCTTGATCAAAAGTCAAGCTTACTCACACACACACATTATCATAAAGTCGATGTGAATTAAACTTGATTACACAAACATTTATATTGTGGATGTCAAGTTCTACGTCCCATGTCATCACTCTTGTTACAGTAAAAGGAATCTATTATTTATAAATTTTCAAAATATATATTGTAATAGGTTTTACTTCTGAAGATTTTAAAAAAAAAACTCTTTGAAAATAAGCATTATATTTAGTACATTACTCTAAGAAAGTTAAACTATATCAAGTAAACCATTAATCAGGTTTTGATATTAGTAATTTTGTTTTTTTATTTATAAAATATGGGTGCTTAATTTTGTTTGTCTATCAAATATACGAGTTTACAATGTTAGATAATGTTAAAATCTTTGTTGTTGTTGCTGAGGAGGAGGTCCTCTCAACATTGGTGATGGAGCAACAGCGTTCATTGGAGGTGGAGGTGGAGGAACAGCCTTTTGTGGCGGTGCTTGGAATTGTTGTTGAGGCTGATAACGTTGTTGTTGTTGTTGTTGTTGTTGTTGAGGAGGTACTTGGAATTGTTGATGAGCACTGTAATAACCAGCAGTTGTATTGGAGGAAGGAGGTGGATTTGGACCACCTAAACCTCTCATTGGAGGAGGAGGAGTAGCATTCATTGGTGGTGGGGGAACATGTTGTTGTTGTTGTTGATTTTGTGGGGGTGCAACGGCATATGTTGTAGCAGCAGGAGGGGCATTAGCAAAAGGAGTTGTTACTCTTTTAGCTGGACCAGCTGTAACTGGAGATGATTTTGTTTTGTTCATTTTAGGACTAGGAAGCATTGGAGGATCATTCCAAGCACCAGCAGCTTTAGGTGGAGGTGGGGGTGGAGAAGTAGTATTAGTAGATGGAACTGGAACAACGGGTGATGTGTGTTGAGATTGTCCATATTGTTGTTGAGGTGTATAAGCTTGAGCTTGTTGACCATATGCAGTAGGAACATAATTATTATAACCTACATTAGCAGCAGGTTGTTGATTATAAGTTTGCTGGCCGCCATAAGGGCTATATTGATTGGGAATAGGGGCAAGTGCAGCTGTAGTAGCAGTTGGTGCATAATAATTTGTAGGTTGAACTGCAACAGGTGATACTGACTTGGCAGCAGCAATAGGTTGATAGTTTTGATATGCATTAAACTGTTGCTGCTTCAAATCATAAAGACTTTGACGAGCTACAGGTTCAGGCTTTTGTTGTTGTTGCTGATATTGATGTGATTCTTGCTCACTAGACAATAATTTCTTTTCAAAGGGAAAAGATGGTTCAATGTATTGACCAATTTGGCTAGCATTTGCATGATAAACTCTGTCGCGAACTATTGAACCCCTACTAATAGTGGATTTATCAGCAGAAAATCTAGCAGGAGTCAAACTAATATATTTTAATGCAACATCAAGCTTGCCTTGAGTGGCCATGAATTCAGCGTACTCGCAATATTTGTTGTAAAGATCAGCAAGAGCATATGGTTCTGTTTCTTCATTTCCACTAGTAAGAGCACTATCGTCATAATCAATAGCCTTACGGAAAATGGTAATCTTTTCGACCAACTCTTGAAGTCTAGCACCATAAGTGACGGAATCTTTATCTGAGGTATCTTGGCTCTCGAATTCATCGATCCAAATTTTGGAAACCTTTTCTAAATTGCCAGCGGCAAGATAAAAGAGATTAGCATTCTTACGAAGCTCGGAATCTTCTTGATTGATAAGACGATCTCCTAATGCTTCACAAAGAGGACCAAAGTCCTTGGATTGGGCGAATGTACATAAAACGACAAGAATAGAAGACCATTCGTGAACATCAGCATCTCTAACGATAGAGTTTAAATCTTCTTCCAAAATACCTTCCAAAAGACGAAGGTAGGCAAATTTCTTTGATTGATTTTCAAAGTATGTCTTTTGAGTACGAGCTAATAATTCACTTCCACCACAAATAGCTAATAATAATGCATCTGAATATCTCTCAGAAGCAAGACAAACATTGACAGCAGACTCAAAATCAGCAAGAACAATGGCTCGTGTAATCAAACGATCAGTTTCATTGCTAGACTCGGCATAGAGATTGAAAGGTTTGCTGATAATTGCTTCAATAAGAGGGGCGGCAACGGTTTCAACAGGCTTTTCCTCGATGGGGCTTGCTTGCTCAGATGCAACTTGGCCAAAGAATGAATCATCTGCTTCATTCGACTCGGATTGATTAAAAAGAGTGGATGCAGTATCATTTGGAGTAGAGGTTTCCTCGGCATCTCCTTTTACGATTTCTTCAAATGTAGCCTCAGTCTCTACCTCTACATCTTCCTTCTTCTCTTTTTCTTCCTCGATTTTATCCTTGGCCTCTTCCTCATGTTTATCAGAAGATCCCTTGCCAGAAGAAACGGCAATATCAGCAGCCTTTTTCTTTTCAAGTAGTTCATTAGCAGCAGCAGCAACTTGCTCTTTTTCGAATCCAAGATACTTCATCAGTTGCTCGCGAGCATTTTCAGAGAACAGTGTCTTTAAAACTTCCCAATCTACTTGATCCTCACTATTTTTAATACGTTCCTCAATTAAAGCCTCAATTGTGCTTTCTGATTCAGTAGCAGATTCCAATTGCTCTGAACGTTTTACGATCTCAGGATCAGTCTCAATGGTAGTAATCTTGATAGAACGAGAAATGGAATGTGCGGAAGAAATAGCTTGGCCAGGAACAGTGCTAGCTGTAGAAGCAGCGATAGCGGCTTGTCCTGATTTGTTATTAAATGTTACAAGCTTACCGCTGAATCCAAATGAAGCACCAACAGGGCGACGAAGCCATTTAGGAGGGTCTTTGAGCTCGAATGCTTTGACAGTAGGGGCTGCAGATAAAAGTGCAGCTTCAAAAGGATCGTCAGATACTGGTGCGGTAGTAGAAGACAGATCATTTTCTTGAGATCCTTGAATGGATGATACATCAATCTATAAGCTTTGTTAATGTTTACTGCTGAAATTTTTATATTGATATACTTACAGAGCCATCAAAGGATGCAGTTGCCAACAAATCAGGGTTGCGGGGACACCAATTAGCAGCAAATGTCCATTTAGTATGGCTTGATAATTCGCCATTGAGTTCACCTGTATTAGGGTTCCAACAAAGAGTTTTGCAATCTTTTCCACTAGAAATCAATAAATCAGAATCTTGTCTACACCAAGAAACATCAAGAACACCCTTAGTATGACCTGCTAATGTCTTTTCGGGCGAATGAGCATGACGAAGATCCCATAATGAAATAATAGGGTTTTGATCATCATCAGATGCGGTAACAATTTGAGTAGCCTAAATATGAAATTAACATCAACTTTGCACTAATTTAGCATTGCAAAAAAAAAAAAAAGAACTTACAACATCAGGATGCCATGCGATAGCAGAAACTGAACCTTTACCGCCTGTTAATGTGTTTTGTCCAGCATAAGCAAGTGTCATAACTTCCTTTTTGTTACGAAGATCCCATACAACAGTATAACCATTAGTAGATGCAGTTGACAAAATATGTTGAACTTGACAATTCCATGCAACACTGCTGATATCGTCCATTTTAGCCGAACGAGCACCTGGTGTATAAGGTGTGGTGGGATTATTTAAATCCCAAATATAAACCTGATAAGTAAACAATTGAGTCATTCATTTTGTTCATTTCTAAAACCACATGATGGTATCTATATAATATTACCTCGCTATTGCTACCAGCTGAAGCCAATAAATTGGTTTGAAATAGATTGAAATCAAGAGCCTTCAGAGTACCAGTATGAGTAGAGTTTTTAAGAATAGTAATACTTTCAGAACTATATAAAAAAAAAAGGTGTCAAAATATCTACCGAGAAAATCAATCTAATTTGTCTAACCTTTTATTATCGAGAATAGCAGATGCATCATAAAGTTCAAGCTCTCCGTTTTCCATACCACCAGCAATAATACCATAAGGTTTCTCGGTAGTAGCATGACCCCAAGCTAAAGTGTTGAATCTACAATAACCAAAATGTTTAAACCATTGTAGATTTCTTTCAAAATTTTTTTTTTCTTTTTTACCTTGAGGTAGTGCTAACTTTATTTGAAGTTTGAAGACTATTTGACTCGGGATTAAGGTCCAACTTGAAAATCTCAAGTTCGGACGCGTTGGAGAAGGAATCATCTAAAGCACCTGCCAAAGTACCCGTGGCAATCATAGGAGCTTGATGTCCTGGACTCCAAGTAAATGTCGCAGTACGACGAATATTATTCAATTTTCTTGTCATGTATCAAGGAAAAATGGATAAACAAAACGGAAGAAAAAGTAAATAGAAGTTCAGTGTCTGTGTTTACATAAATAAATCTTCTCTGCAGCAGCTCGTCTGTGGTTTGTGTGTGTGTCAAACAGCGAGAGGTTGCAACGGACTTGAAAATTGTTTGAATTCATTATCAATATTCGAGGTCAAACATTGACATTTGGATAGAGAGAGTATTTCTAAGGAATAATTTAGCAACCTGCTTTTCTTTTTAAAAAGAAAGTGCATAAAATGCACATCGCAGCAATGGGTTAAATGTGAATGGATGAGTCATTTTGTTAAGCAATTAAGACAAGGCACATAAAAAAAAAGTTCGATTTATTGTGACAAATATACGCATGGTAGATTTTAAAGAATTTTTTCTGCTGTTTATATATTAGTTGGGCCGTATCTAAAACATTGAAAACATACCTCAACATATCAAGAAAATATTTCTTTTTTTTAATTTTCCTTTATTTAGCATTCAAATTGATTAAATAGAAATTCAATTGAACATTGTGCTTTTTTCAAAGCCAAAAATATACTCACAACAAGCATTTAAAGAATTTTTGGATCTAGTTTCCAATAATTTAAAGCAAAATTAATCATTTGAAGTATACTTTAATATACAATATCAATCTTGTATTTTAATTTGAACAATATCTAGTATCAATATTGAATTTGAGGCTGCATTGTCAACCCTATCGTTCGAAATATGTCGAGCCATGTTTTCCTATCTCTTTTTGACAAAAAGAGAAGTTGATGTGGTTTTCGATGCTTTGTCGTATATCAATTCAGTATTTTGGTTTCTTTATATCATTCACTTTTAAAAGCGATATTCAATAAAAGTTTTTGTTTATGAATGTATGTCATTCAAATGGATGTACCATTACTGCTCCTTTCAACTTCTTCAACAAGTGGTTTTCGGAGTGCTTTCATAATGTGCCATCTTCGCCAATACGTCACCTAATGTAAACAGTCTTTGTTCATATCTTGGAAGTTTTTGCATTTTCCCGTTTTCATTCAACGTATTTACAATAAGCTTTTCATCTTGAAAAAAAGCGATATCTCTCTTTTTTTCTGTTAGAACTATTTAATTTGTGTTCATTTGCAAAATGGCTGGTAAGCATAGAAGCGATACAACTGTGATCCTCATTTTACTTATGAGAATGTTATTAGGAAACAACTCCAAGAAGACTACCGAAAGAAGAGATTCCTCTGTTTATAAGCAACAACAAAGAAAGAACTCTGCAGGTAATTTAAAATTACTTAATTCTACTGTTGATTTACTCAAGTTTCAATAAAGGTGGAGCTGGAGCAAAGAAGGATAATTCAGTGCATCATAACAGTAATAACAAAATACTTAACCCTAAAGCTCAACAAGCAGCTGGAGCAGCTATTTTATCGGCAGTTACCTCACCACAACCATCTGGATTAGTCCAACCGCAACAACAATCAGTCGGTGCTAATGGATTTAATAGAGGAGAGCTTGTAGAGTTTTTAAATATGCGTAAATATTTGATTTGTGATTAAAGCAGCAATGGGACAGTTTAATAATAATTCGAATTAGGCTATTCTGATGCATTAACGGCTTATCATGATACCAACCTAGACCCCAAGATGAGACCTGAAAAATACGAAAGTATTAAACCAACGACTACATCAGCTTGGGGCAAAACCAACAATGGAGTGCCATCTGCTTGGGGTCAGCAATCTCAACACCAAATTAAAGGTAATTAGAAATAATTTTTCAATAGGTACAAAATGTTGAATATTTTATTAATATAGATTCAAATGGTGTAATGGCAAATGGTTCTGATTTTTTAAGCGAATTGAATAAAAAATTCTAATCCCATTCAAAATCTTTTGACACTCTTGATTTCTCGACGATATATTTTCCTTCTTTGTATTTTTGTGGTTCTTCTAATGCCCGGAGATACTTCCAGCCGATCTTGATGTGGCATTGATTACAAACAATATCTGCTACTGTATGAATCCCTGTCAGTAGCATTCTTTCTTCTTTAGTGCCAATGGTTATATTAGTGACATTATTCACAAGATAAGCAGGGCCGTTCTAAATTTAAGGAATTGAGATTTACAACATTTGGAACTTTTAAGAAAAATGCTTACTCGGCCCTGAAAATTTCTAGATATAATCGATTTTTGCTCTATTAAATGACAATGACATGAATTACATGAAAATATGAGGTTAGATGTCAGATAATTCCTATGTTTTCGCTTATTACTATCCATTTTCACATACATGAAAAAAGACAAAAAAAAAAAGAGAGAGAGAAGATAAAATCACAAGAGCAAAAGCATCATTCATCTAGGCTTATAAAGTCACGTAATATCAAGGTAAAATTAAAAAGTACACGCATTTAATTATTGAAACAATAAGATAACAAGCAATCAATAATGTACATGACTCAATCAGCTGCTTTTGCTTGCATTATACGAATGTTGCCGTATTGACACTCCGTATTTAAAATATTGTGTTTGTAATTCCATGCAGCCATACCTTGAAATGATTGCATATCAGGTCATATTATCTTAATTTCTAATCGTTGATGGCAGAGTATATATTTGTAGATGCATTAAGTTTTGCATTCAATTCCAGGATAAACTGATTTATAATAGAGTTAAGTGATTGCATCTTTTACTGTTATACTCTACGAAACATGTGTTTTTATGGACTTGAGAATAGGCTACCATTCCATACAAAGTAGCTGAAAAACATGGGCGTCACCATTTCCTCATTCTTACAACAACTCAGAGAGGCTGAAACTTTCCAGTTCAGTGGATAATTTCTAGACGTACCTATTACTGCAGCGTCAGCTCATTTGGATCCATATTCAGTGAAAACTGGTAAGTTTACTGACCTTAGTAGGTTGTGGAAGTTGCCTTTTGAGACAAGCTTGCCAAAGATGTGCACCTACTCTCATGTAAAGTTGGAAGTTATTAGAATCGAAATTTGTTGAGATAAGGTTTTGGTTGTCGATTTTTTACGGTTGTAAAAAAGTAAGTTTCTGCGGTTCTCAAGTGGATTTCGAATGTTTTCGCCCGATATTGAGTTGAATTCTTACGTCAAGTCTTCAAAGAAGATGTACCCTCCTTTTATAGATCCTTGATATCTCTCCGAATATAGAAGTATTAATACTAGAATATTAACGCATTAACCAAACATTGACCAAAGTTGACCTAAAATCGGTTGTAAAAAATTGAGTACTTAACTTAAGGTGTTATTTTTTTGTATTCACAAGATAGTACCCAACCCAAAGATACTCTTCTTTTTTTTTTTCAGCAAAAAATATTGATTTTTTGTTGAGATAATCAAAATAATAGTTCATATCATAACTTAACCCTATGGTGACGAGGTTCCAAAATTGATTTGAAAAAAATAATCGAAAATGATCGAAAATGATTAAAAAAAACCAAAAATTTTAATAGCTCATGAACTGCATAGTAAGTAGATCTAGCATATTAAGTGTTTTTTATACAGTTTGGAATTCTGCATTTATCTAAATAATATTCAGACAAATTTTTCACATTAAATTTTGCGCAAAATGCAATTGAAATTATAGAGGTTTTTTGACTATACACATCATTTTTTATAAGCATTTTTTAAATATAAACAATGGATATGATGCATCACAAAATTATCTATTGATAGAGCTATTACTGAATCTTCTAGCTGTATTTTTTATAGAGGAAACAAGATTTTTGTCAATTTTTTTTCAAATTCAGAATTTGGGATGAGGGTATATAAGGAAAAAATGGAAGCTAGACACGAGAGTATCTCTTTGTATATATTTTTGAGGATATCTCCACGAAAAATCAATATTTTTAAAAAAACTAAATTGGGTCCGAGAGAGCTCAACAAACCCTATGACATGAATGCAAAAAAAAATGCTGCTTAATTTAGCGAATATTTTTTAATCCATTACAAAAATATCAAAAAAATGAAAAAAAATAAAAGTGCTCAGAATTTTTTTATATTGAAATATGTTATAGAGCAGTTTAAAACAAGTAAATTTTATTATTGGAAGGTGGTAGTATAGCTTAATTTTTTCTGGAGATATGACGCCTCAAAGTTTTCAATCCATTAGCAGTAAAATACGCGTAAAAAATCTGAAACCTTAGCACTGAAAAATTAATATCAACTGCAAAAAATAGGATATTTTTGGATACTCATTTTTGGATTAAAGCTGAGCATCTCAGGTACATTGGCATATAATTTTTTCTTGGTGTTATTTAGTGAAAACAAAAAGTGGATCAGGAATGAAAAGTGAGACCCAGTTTTTAAGGAAAAAGCAGTGAATTTTACGCGTTTTTGAGTCTTTTGTGAGATATAAAATAAATTTAGGGATAGGTAGCATAATGCGACCAGTTTATGTCTGTTTAGTAGTGCCTAAAGTATATCCTAAAAATGTTTAATATGAGGTTAGTTGTAGAAAAGAGAGCACGCTCCGATTTTGAAGATGGGTAACTTTGAAAATCAATTTTTTTAGTATTTCAATATTGAGCGTTTTTTCTTGAAGCCACTTTTGGAATTAAGATTTTCATGTTTGAAATTATGTATTATGTTTCGATATACAAAGTTCTTTTATAACGCATTTTGTTTGGGTAAAGGCTTTACACGTAGAAAGCTATGTCTCAATTCTATCGCAAGATTTTTTAAATGGCTATTGTTCACTTTGAATTTTGATTATTTGAACTGATTTTATCAAAATGGATTTCAATCATATAAAGATGCAAAGGACGAGTCAATCAAGTTGAGATACTTGGCAAACAGTTGATCATGTAAGATTCAGCATGTCCAAATGACGAATTTTATCAACATTTCCAGCAAAATCACGTCCAATCTGATTCGCTAAAAAAAAAGTAAATTTGCACCACCAGTTCTATTCTGTGGAGAATTTTTTTTATTTTCTTTTTCATTAACCAACTTTTATCATGCTGTCTACGCTCAAGCTATTAAAAACCAAGAATCATCAAACAGCTTTTTATTTAATTCGCTCTTTGACAACAAAGAATATACCATTAAGATCATTACATTCCCAACCACTAGCACCATGTAGAACTCTTAGTAGACCTTTGATGCTATCCAGACGCCCACAAGTAGCAATTGTGATAAATGCAAATATCGCCCAGCAACGACAATTTTCACTTTGGAATATACCACTTTCGCTAATGGCAGCATCACCCCTTAAACGTCGATTGACATTAGCTGCATTAGGCAGTGCTGGTTTAGCAGTTGCCGTAGTATTAGGACCATTTTTATTAGTCGGCGTCGGTGGCATTGCTGCTGTGATAGGATTTCGTATATGGCGGATAAAAAAAAGTATCGAAAGTCAACTGCAAAGTACAGGACAACCATTGCAGGATTGGCCTGACTTTTTGAACGCTTTTATACAACAACAAGGGACAGGCGTGTTTGGTAATGATCAGCGTCAGGTTGAAACAGAAGCTGTACGCCGTTTGGAACTATGGGCACAGTCTAGTAGAGGCAGAACTCAATTAATTGAATATGGCATTCATCCAGAAAGAATTACGCAAAACGTATCAATGCGTGGTTCATCATACTCGTCTTCAAGCTCAAATGTTACTGGCACAACTACCGAGATTAAAATTGAGTTGGATTTACGAAATTCACCTGGAGTTATATTGATTGCATCTGCTCAGCTTGATAAAGAAAATAATAATTTAATTATTACTGATATGAAATTAGTTACAGGTACAGGACATGTAATATCGGTGCCATTATCTGTAAGTCAACAAAGTCCAGATGGTGGAAGAGTGATAGAAGGGGAATTTTATGATGTTTGAATTACTTTAAAATAAAATGCAGAGTCTGGACCCTTTTCATGTTAATACCTGTCAATTTTATTTTTAGTTTTCATTTTGGCTTTATTGTGTTACATAGTTTAAAATAAAAAGCTATTACAATGAAAATTTGTTTATATGTATAATATATGTATATGTGTCTGTTTGTATTTTGCGTGTATATAATAAAAATTATAAGATTTAAGGGAAACAAATACAAATACAAAGAAAAGAAAAAAAAAAAAAAAAAAAAAAGAAAGGGAGAAAAAATAGTTAGGAGGACGCGTGAAAAACATGGAAAATTAGTATACAGTAGTTTTTGTCAAATATGAAAGAAAGGAGAAAAGTAGGGAAAACCTTCTAATTTACTTGCCAAATTAGCGTTAAGAAACATTGAAAAGAAGATACTATTTAATTAAGACGAATGACCATAATACTCAAATTATCAGTGCTAAAGTTAGCAAGAGCATGATCTAACAATTTTTGACTAGCAACTTGGGGATCTTTAATATCTTTGATCAGGTCAACTGCATCTTGATCTTCACAAACATCCCATAACTATTATAAAATGTTAATAATTAGATCAAAAAGAAAAAAAATCAAAAATTACCCCATCACAAGCCAAAATTAAGAAATCATCATTAGGCCCTAACTCGGTCTCGGTTGTAAAAGGATTTCCAACAACAAATTCCTTCATTACACTGTCTCCTAATGATCGTGTTACAGCTAATACGCCATTGACGCGATTATTCATCATAAATCCTCCAAGATCCATAATACGTTTTGCTTCTTGAGAATCTGATCCCTTATGATCATAAGAAAGTCGAACTGCTTTATTTTGACGACTAATCAAAAAGAAAAGAATAAAGTCAATTGATGTCGAAAATGAAATACAATACATAAAAGCTCACCTCAAAACTGCACGCGCATCTCCAACATTACCAGTATATAGGATACGCTAAAAAAATATCTCATTTATAAGCAATGTTTTCATTGTGAGACATCCCCAAAAAATTCATTAATTTACCTTGTCTTCAATCACTTTTACAAATGCAACAATGGCAGTGCAACCAGAAAATTTACCATCACCTTGATTGACCTCATTATCTACAGCCAAAAAGGCTTTATTTAAAATCTCCGGCACTGATTCTTCTTCAGTGCTTGTTTCAATAACTTTAGCTAATACCTAATGTAAAGTAAAAACAAAGTTTAGTATTAAACTTTCCAAAATATGAATTGTTTAAACATACTTTATCAAAGTTTTTGCCACACCATTCAGCAGTTGCCTTGCCAGCATGGCCATCAAAAATAGCAAAAAAACCTTGGCGAGGAATTCCCATGTAATTAAATATAAAAGTGTGCGCATCTTCCATGGTTCTACGACAACGCTTATTGCGGTCCTCACAAACACCTAACTCGAAACCAGGTGCATTATGAGGAGTTTTGATATTTGTATCAGTTGTTTTAGTTGCTGTTTTCTGTTGCACTTCCTCCATTTAATTATTAGTTATTATTACTAGTTGATATTATTTATAAAATTCGTGCTTTTATGTGTGTGTATATATGTATTTAGAAAAAGTAAAAAGAAAGAGGAAAGTTATTTATAGAAAAAGGGAAAAAAAAGTCTTTTTTATTTACACATTCGGTCGTTCAAATGCTTAACCATACTATCATCAGTCTGTCCAATCATTATATATATCTAATTCCATTTTGATCATCAATCCAAGGTGAAATCCTCATGTAAAGCGCTGCTGTGAGATTTTTCATAGTCCCTCATGAATTAGTGCAATGAAACGAGCTTTAAAATCAAAATTGAATGCATACATTTACATGAGATCGTCAAAATATTTCTGCTGCCATATGCCAACAAATTTTAGTAACCTGCAGAAACAGAAACAACGAGTTGCCGCAAGCAACAATAAGCTTCATTAACAATGCTTACAACTTTATCATTTCAGGGGCTATAAGTATCTTCATATTGATTTATCTGAAATGTAACTGATTTTGATATTAAAAAATGATTTCTATTGGCATTATGGGTAAATATTTTAAGGCTAGTATGCCGGCTAAAGTACCTCCTAATTTACTACCGTCATTACCAATGCTACAAAGTTTGATTGAGGTACAATTACCTATAATTTTCATTTCGTTAATGAATGTACATATGGTATATGAACGGCTTTATGTTCTCATCAGTACAATAAGCCACTAATTACTGACAATTGCTTCTAATTGAAGTTATACATATAATGAATGGTATATATGGCCAAGCGTTCTCCTGTAATGACTTTGTAGAGGTAGCTCTTTTCATCAATTGAATATCCCATGATTCATGTTTTGCAAACATGTAAATCACATTGATGCATTTTGATTCTAGGCTTTCATTGCATCTAATAAAAACCCAATACTTTTAGTAAATTTGAGTGAATGAACCTCAATCAATCCACTGTGGATTGTGAAGGTCAGATTAGCATGTAACAATCTACAATGATTGCTTATCTGAGCATTGTTATTATGCAAATTGTTTTCCAAATCAACTAATTTTATTTAATTTTCTGCAGCTTTTTATTAACAAATTTTAGCTTGGTATGAGTTCTTTCAGCATCGCCATCCAATTCATCCAGTATTTGATTTTGTGTTTCCAATTCGTGTCCAATAGAAATACCCAATTGCTTTTGCCTTGCTAAAATAGCACCAAACTGTTGTACCTGTTGATCTTGATCTCCCATGATTTGATTTTGATAAACCAGCAAACCTTCATTGTCCAAACCTCGAGTTTCTTCAGTTTCTGTAGCCATTTTCTTCTGCCTTTGAGCAGCAGCAGCACCAAAAGCTCTGCCGTTGAAACCTTTAGGTTTTTCCTTTATCGTTTCTTTTTTCTGTTGATGTTGCTGTTGTTGTTGAGCAGGAAATCCATAGGTATTATCATCGTCTGTAGCACCATAAAACCCGCTTGTATTATCGCCCAAGAGTGATTTACGATCACCCACATTTTTTTGTTGGTATTGCTGTTTGTTTTGGGTATTGTTTGACTTGTGAAACAAATCTTGATCTTGCTGTCTTCCAGTACTTGCTAATTTCATCAGTGTGTCTTTTTCATCCTTTAATGTTGTTAGCATGTCTTGTCTTCTACGTAATTCCCCATCTGACATGCCTCCATCTACAGCGCCGTTTGCCAAACCCAACAAACCAGCATCTAAATTGGAGAGACGGCTTGATAGATTCATTAAAAGTTTCTTAGCTTGAACTGTGCAATTATGCGAAGCGGAAATTTCATTTCTTGCCATATGCGTTGACTTTTTATTAATAAGAGATCGGATTTCTCGGGCTGTATCTGCCATTGTGGTATATTCATCAAGCCAGCTTTCCGATGTATATGCTGTGCTTGCGTCTAAAGCTCTTCCTGTAGGAATAGCCAAAAATTCTTTCCAAATATCCGTTAATCTCCAACGATCATCACGACTACTTAATATACCACGAAGATAATCTTCAAGTCCTCGACGGCGTTCTTCAATTTTTTCTGGGTCTGAGAATGTCGAGGGAAAATAACGTTTGGGAGGTAGCTTTGTTGGTGTTGGTTGTTTTGGAAAAATACTATGAAACTGTGTGTCAAGTTTAAAAAATTCAGAATAACGTTTCCAAACAACCCAGTTGCGAACAGCTGCATGAACTTCTACTTTATAAACAACATGTGGTTTTGGCAAACTTCGTATTTGGGTTTCTCGAACAAAAATTGCTTGAATAACTTCAGACATCTTGTAACAAAAAGAAAGAGTTTAATAGGAAAAATATTGAAAAGGGAAAACAAGATGCAAATAAGGACTTTTAAACCATTACAAGCCAGTTGCGTCAGACATTTGGATTGCACAAGAAGAATATAAATAGCAAATTCGTTTTATATAAGTATTCAATGTTAGGTTCATTATAAAAGATGTTTGCTGCACAAAACAACAAATTCTACATCTCCCACATAATAACCCTTCTTTTTAATTCACTAGTATTTCAATTAAGCTCCTATAATATATCCTTAGAAGGCGTTTTTACTTGCAAAGACAAACTAATCAATGGATTGTCATGAAAATGCATTAATATCTAAAGCGATTTATATAAAATAGATTTAAAATCGATATATGTTGAGAATCTCGGAAGGTTTTCAGATAAATCACCAAATGCATTTCGAAATGCCTCATTATCTATTTGAAATCAGAGAGATTGATTACAATTACAATAAATTTGCCTGAAACGGTTTATTTCTTGTTTAAGGAGGTTCTGATTAAATGGCTCAGAGTTCATTCAAAAGAGAGAGGGAGGGGAAACAACTTTTGATTTCAATTGACATCCTGATCTGTCTTGGTATGCAATCTTATAATCTTCTGTTTTTAATATTTTGTTTCGCTAAATCGTTGTCAATTTCGACGTTTTTTTTAAAAAATTCAATATGTATGCTTGAATCACTCAATATCTATGTTGTAGTGTACAGTATATATACTAAGAGGAGTGCAGCAAATTTGAAGAAAACCTTAGAAATGTCAAAATTTGGACGACATCGGAGTATGAAATATTTCTTTTCATCATCATAATATCTCTTAATTATTGGTTTAAAATAGACGAAATGAAGTTATGGAAGGTGATAATAGTAAATTCTATTCAAATAAATAATCCAAAACTATTCAAAAGGGTTTAGGGTATCTTTTGGCGTCATTTATATTATGATTTCACATTTTGCATTGCTCGCAATCTTCCCTTCAAACTTTACTCCGATAAGGCAATTAGATTTCAAAACAAGAGCGAACATGGATAAATTCCGATTAATGCAAAACAAAAAATGTCATCGGATAGCCACTGAGCTAAAGAACGTATAATATGTGGTAAGCACACGATTGAATGCAATTTGCTTTAGATTAAATCCTTTGAGTGATAAGGATGAGTCAAGCGGTAATTTAATTTTGTTACTAATTGATACATCATGCTACAAAAACCAAACAAATTAGCCAGATGCGAAGACTTAACAGAATATGCATCAATTATATTTAATGTACATAACTTGGCTCTGCATGTCTTGTTTATATATTCATGCTTATTTTTGTTTATCTTATTTAGATACAAGACCCGCTTCGGCTCAGCATCACATTTATAGTTACAATCAACATTTGATTGGAATAAGTTTCAACATGCAATGATCATTAGAGGTGATTGGTCATTAGGGATAAACAACCATTGGGTTAATTTAAGATGATAAAAGGTCACAAGAGTGTGAAATGACGGAATAGTTGCGAAGGAGATAAAAAGAAAAGCTTTGAGGGAAACCTCTTTCTCCCAAATGGTTCAACTACGTTTTATGAAATAACCAAAAAAAAAAAAAGATGTGATTGAGCTGTCCCTTTTTTTATCGCCTGTAAATGTCAACATTATATACCCATTATAGTAAAATGTTTATCAATTACTACAGCCTTTTCTTTTTGTATCTTTTTTTTATTTCTAAATGGAGTACATATTTTGGGACATGAAAACCACAAGTATGACTCACCTTGGCATGCGAAAATCGAAAAAAAGGAAAGAAAAAATGATACGTAGTTTCAAATGATTGGGTACACAACCAGATGAGCAATGTAACCATATAAATAAGGGGTTTAGTTGTTGTTGTTTGATAATGTCTTTAATAGGGAGGTAACATCAAATAAGCAAAATGTTCTGGATTTAACTGTTCTTTATTCTCTCCATACCCCCCCCTTTTTATATGGCTTTATTTTTCCATTTTTCTCTTTTGTTTAAAACGAAAAAATTTCACCATATTTTTGATTATCCGAATATATTTTATCAAATGTACTAAATTACTTTTGTGTATTGGCGATACATTTAGTAATTTAGTTATTTATACTGACTAAAATATTATTAAAAACAAACACTCTAAAAATAAAAAATAACAGGATTAAAGAAAAGGAAAAAGGATTTCTTTTATCCTTTTTATAAATGGTATATAAGAAAGAAAAAAAAAGAGAGAGATAGGGAGAGTCGAATACCTATTAAATAGGGGTTAAAAGAACAAACGAGATGCTACCCGAATTCGGATGTTTTTAGTTCAATTTCCGAGTAAATAAGCCACTTTCTAAAAAAGTATAAATACTGGCTCTTTATTTTCATAAAAAGCAAAAAAAAAAAAAAAATCACTTTTTTCTTCTACTTTTTTCTAATTATAATGTCTGGATTCAATATTGCAACCCCTTCAATGGCAACACCTGCTATGCAGACACCCTCTATGCAGACACCCTCTATTCCTACACCCCATCATAATTCAACCCCATTTGCATTACCAACTACTCCTGCTCCATTAGATGCCGCCACACCCAGTAGAGATGCCAACCCATATTCAGTAGCCGGCATTACACCCACATTACAGTAAGTGCTTTTTTTTTTTCTTTTTTTTTTTATATTGTTTTTTTTCTTTAAACAATTTTTATTGTATTTATTTTCTTTCATATACCCAAACACTATTATGCTATCGAATGTATAATATATTACACGTTTCGTTTCATTTTTTTTATCTATCTCTCTTTACAATTCGAAATTATCAATAAACAAATCAACCCAAAATATACCTTATAATATCAACATTGGAAATACAAAACTACAACCTTAACCCTAAATCTCTCTCTCTCTCTCTCTCTGTTTTAATTGCTCCTACTTTTTTATACATGTGTGTTATTTTATTACTTTCAGTAAAATCAAATGTGGATCAAATGTTCATTACATGATGTTCAATGTGTGGAATTTGGATTTGTAAAGAGGAAGAGAGATTAATACAAAAAAATAGAAATGATGTGTAATATATAATGTTTGGGTGCCTAATTGAATTAAATTCATCATTATCTTGTGCATGTATTAACTTTTTATTGCAGAAATATTGTCGCTACTGTCAATTTGGATTGTCGTTTGGATCTCAAGACAATTGCACTTCATGCTCGTAATGCAGAATACAATCCAAAGGTAAATATTTACTGAGATTGGCTTGATTCCAATTCTTATTTTAAATTTGATCTGTATTGTGTAGCGTTTCGCAGCTGTTATTATGCGTATTCGTGATCCTAAAACTACTGCTTTGATCTTTGCTTCTGGTAAAATGGTCGTTACTGGTGCCAAATCTGAAGATGATTCAAAATTGGCTGCTCGTAAATACGCTCGTATTATCCAGAAATTGGGTTTCCAAGCAAAGTTTACTGATTTTAAAATTCAAAATATCGTTGGCTCTTGTGATGTTAAATTCCCCATTCGTTTGGAGGGTTTAGCTTACTCTCATGGTCACTTTAGTTCTGTAAGTGTTATCTATTTTTTTTTTCTTTTTTTTTTCATATACTTATCAAATGACAGTATGAACCTGAATTGTTTCCTGGTCTCATTTATCGTATGGTGAAGCCCAAGATTGTTTTATTGATCTTTGTATCTGGTAAAATTGTCTTGACTGGCGCTAAAGTACGTGAAGAGATTTACCAGGCTTTCCAAGCTATATATCCTGTACTTACCGAGTTTAGAAAGCCTTAATGTTATTAAAAAAAATTACAAAAATTATTACATGTAAAAATAGTTAATCCAACAAATTACAAACAAACAAACAAACACACAACATTGTATCATAATATCCTCCTCCCCTCCCCCGTCCCCCTTCTTTTTCTTTTTTTCTTATTTTTTATTTTAATAAATTAGTAGAAAGGTTAATCTGTAAATCATCAATTTGAACAATATTTCTATATTTGTACCTTTTGTACTTTTTTTTAAACTTTAATCCAATGAAAAAATTTTCAGCATTACATTTTTGTATAAAAAGACCAAAAAAAAATTTTATTAGATTAGTATCTTTTCTTTTTTTGATCTTATATAGACAAAAAGACCTTTTTTTTCTTTACTCTTTTTTTTTTTTTTATAAAAAAACCTTGTACTGTTATGAGTGATACTACTATTATTCATTCTTCTCCTGTTGTGCAGGATGAAGCTGTAACAAAAAAGAGCTGGAAAAACTACTTTGAGTTCGCCAAAGATCGCAATTTTTGGAAAGTTCTACTCTTGGGTCAATGTAAGTTCCGCTAGGAGGTGGCATTGGTTTTTTCTCATTTAATTTTAACTGTAATGTAGTGCTTTCTTTGTGTATTACTGGTACTAATGTCGTAACCACCATTTTGAGTAATCAGTATAATTTTGCTGCTCCTACCACACAAACATTCTTGGTATATGCTTGCTTAGCAATTGTTTACAACTCATATGCTCTTTATAAAAGAGGTTTGAAGGGTTGGTTATTGCAATTTTGGAGACGAGGCATTTACTGTAGGTAGAAAAAAAAAAGAAATCTTGGATCATGTTTATGCTAATTTATATTTATAATAGACTTCGTATTGGGATTTATTGATGTTGAAGGCAATTATTTCGTTGTTAAGTCTTATCAATATACATCTCTCTTATCTGCCATGTTAATCGATTGTTGGAGTACACCTGTTTGTATGATTTTGTCTTACTTTCTCTTAAAGGTCAAGTATCGTTGGGTCCAATATCTTGGTGTGTTTATCGCTCTTTGCGGTCTAGGCATGTTGGTCGGTAGTGATGTGATGACTGATAAGAATTACGGTGCCACAGATGCCGTTAAAGGTGATCTCTTTTGTCTTTTGGGTGCAACCTTGTATGGTCTCTCTAATGTAGGCGAAGAGCTCATGGCTCGTAAACATCCTTTGTATGAAGTCATTGGTATGTTTACCTTTTTTGCCACATTTATCAACCTTGTTCAAATTTTCATTTTTGAACGTGAAGAATGGGCTAATTTCGCTGACACCAAGATTTCTGGTATGGTCGTTACATACACCATTTGTATGTTTGTTCTTTATTCCCTCGCTCCTGTCATGTTCCGTCTTGGTAGTGCTGTGCTTTATAATATCTCCATCTTGACCAGTGATTTCTATGGTTTGATCTTTGGTTTGGGTCTTTTTGGTTACTCTGTTACCGTCATGTATCCATTTGCCTATGTTATTATTATCATTGGTATCGGTATCTACCATGTCTTCCCTGTTCCTCCACCTGCCGTTGGTAATTTTACTGATGAAGTTGCAGAGAAGGAATTGAAAGAATTACATGGTGTTGCTAGTGTCCAGGAAGACGTTGAACGTCAAGACACTAATATAACTGACGAAGTTGTTCCTACAATGACAACTGAAGCTAAAAACTAGTTTTTTATGATTATATTTTATATGTTTAGGGAATTGTCATTTTTATTATGTATTTTTATTATTATTTTTACTGTACTAATTATAATGGTAGTGTTGCCCTTCTTTACGTCTTTTGCACACTGTAAATAAAAAGACGTTTCCTAACCCTCCTTAACTCGATATTCGATTTCTTTGAGTTATATAGATAAATTGTATTGCATCTTTTTCTCTGTTAAACATGCATTTTCCATTATCAAACAAACAATTCCAACCCCCAATTTTGAAACACATGGAGATTTAGCTTTTAGGATCTCTCCACTCCACGCACATTCTTTCTTTTTATGTTATTCAAAAACGTTGATAACCGATTGTACAACGGTAGCGATGCTTTACACAACTGAAGGCTCCTCCCTTCCTATTAAAGATTTGTAAATTCTCAGTATTACAAACACTGTTTATTCCATTAATTTTTAAGTTTAAAAGAAAAACATTTAAATTCTTTTATGATTCTTTATTAGATTTTCAAGCAAAGCTGTTATATCGTAACTAATGAGAATTCAACAAGAGTAAAATATGAGGTTTATTGAATGTAGTGAATAGCAAATAATGACGTTACTTAAGGATTGATTGATTACATTATCAAGCTCCGTGATACTACGCATACTCTCCATGCTGTATGACGTGATGGCAGCTCTACAACAAGCTGAAAAAGTGGGCGTTCTATTCTATGATTAACCAGAAAATCAATGCAATGCTGAAATATTAATTCTGGATACTTTTTCAATTGCAGTATATAGTATTTTGAAACTTTTAGCCCATTTGGATTAATATTCATTGGTCCCAAGCATTTTTCCTGTTGCTAAATTTTTTTCAAGCAGAAAAAGAAAGATTCTTTTTAAAAACGTGTGCTCAAATCCTTCGAAAACAGCTTTTAGATAATGAAATCAAGATATATTATTCATACATCTACTGCGCATTAAGTGCAACTTCAAAATTCAATTTTGAACCATTATTTGATTTTATAAAAATTTTCAAAGAATACCTGAAACAATCCATACAAAATAGTTAAAATAGGAATGCATTTTCATTTATCCATTTCGACAGCGTTCTTGGTAATTACTGGATTAAACTTGATACGCTAGGAGCTTCTTATATCCGATATCAAGACTTTGCACTTAAATACATGTCGCAGACAATAGATTGTAAGATGTATTGATACTGTAGAAGGTAGGAATGGGCTTCGATTCGAGTTTGAATCGAGTTTTAACGGAAACGGCCATTCGATTCGAGTTGGAAAACGGCCCGTTCTTTTGTAACCCAGATAAAAAACGGGGTGGGAGCAAGTATTGGTTTGCCTTAAGGAGGCTGTTAATAGCAACCTTGTCAAGTTAATATGGGATTATGAATCGATAATAGCATATTTGACAGTTTCACAACTTGAAGTATTTTTTCAATCCTGTTTTCGAGCTTAGCTAACAAAAAAAGAAAAGAAGAAACTCGAATACCCTCATTCGAGTTTGCATAAAAAACGGCCCGTTAAAGCAGTCAAACTCGGTTAACCGTAATACGATGCGTTGTTTGTGAAATCCTAGTAGAAGGTGATAACATATGATGCTTCTTGGTGGCATACAACATAGCATATCATTCATATTTTTACCAATGGTCACTCTTCCAAAAAAAAAAGTCGAACAATCTCCGGAAGCGGCCATCTAATGATATTTCCAAGCTTTAAATCTCTAGAAAAAATTACCGGACAGCCCGGACGCGGTTGTTTAAATATTCCAAGCAGTCATAAGACGCAGATATACAAAAACTAAGGTTCGGCTGTATTGCTATTAATTATTCAAAAGCTTATTTTAAGTACAGCATAAATACAACCTACAACATTATTAGCCTAATAACGGATTTAACTTGAAAAGTATAAGATGATACAACCGGAATCAAAAAAAGTCCATAAAATCACAAATTTAAAGGATTTATATATAAAAGCACTACGGCCGACCTGTGCTGCACAAAATGATTTTGTTGTGCCCAGGTGGGCTGCACACTATAGCCTGATGAGTTGTTGCGCCCACTGAATAATGGCTAAAAAGATAACAAGATGTAGATAGGCACAACAAAAGAAACTGTGCACGGAGCATAACAAAAAGCCTGTATGTGCAGAATTATAGATTCCGTCCGTGTGCATGACGTTAATCCCATGTGTGCATAATAATAGTAGAATTGTCCATAAGCATATCATTATCCCTATTTGAGCATAATAATTAAATCTGACCATAAGCATAATGGGCTGGTCGTATGGGCACAAATTGGTTTGGACATGAGTATCGTGCCGTTCTCAAAGTTCCATTGCATTTTTACTGGAATGGGCTTTTAAATTACATTACTTTTATTAATACAGATTATAGACAGTACAATTTAATAAGTTGTTGATGTAGAGCAATACATGCAAGAACCAATATATTTACGATTATTATCATTTGTAAATATGTTTATAGCTATAATGTCTGCAGCAACAATGGTTTTTGCTCAAGCATAAAATTAAATAATACTTAATGCTTAAATTTATATGCAAGCCAAATCTAAGATTATAAATGTTACGATTAAGTATAAAAGACGAGCCGAGCCTAGGGCGAGCTTTGTACTACTCGAGCTCGAGCCGAGCTTTTGACTTTTTTTTAAAAAGCTCGTTTGAGAAAGACGAGCTTTTGACTTCTTTTCAAAAAGTTCAAATTTAAATAATAATTAGTAAATGATATGACATTATTACTTTAGGTAATTGTCAATTGACATTCATACGTTTGCTTTACTTTAGATATTTGTCACTGGAAAGGTAAAATAAAGCTCGCATTGAGATGATGAATTTTAGTCGCTGCATAAAAAAGCTCGTTTGGGGTAAACGAGCTCTAGTCACGCGCAAAAAAAAGCTCGTCGAGGTTGAACGAGCTTTTTTGTAAGCTCGTCTAACTTTAACGAGCCTTGAGAAAAGCTCGGCTGCATAAAAAAGGCTCGGCTCGTTTAATATCACTAGTTACGATGTTACTTTATCACACATGAATTTAAGCAAATTAACCTTCTTTAAACTTACTATTTTAGTTTACGATTGTCAGCTGTGAAAAGATTTGTTTTCAAGTACAGTATATATATTGTACAATCAAAACTATTATGGTAATTAGTCAAGACATTAAATTGTTCTTTTTTGTCTGTTTCTATATCATTTGAAATTTTATCACTTTTCTGGAACATTTCGTGGGTTTGTAGCCAGTTCTAGCTTTTTATTGAGTAGATATAAATATCATTGCCTTTGATTTGATCTATCTTAGAATGCGGTTAAATAAAAATATCAGTCTCTAATATAAACTGCTTCCTATATTAAAAACATTAGTCCCTTATGTTACAGTAGCATGCGTATTCAATAGTTAAAGAAAAGAGTACCAACTCGATAGTCTGATATGCTTTATCAAACAGTGAATATATGCTTGGAATAATATAAAAGCAAAAAGAAAGAAACAACACAGGTAAAAAAGGATTTTCAAGGCTTTACATTATTTAGTAGCGCAATTAAAACCCTGCTAAATTGCACATTTCAGCCAATGTAAAAGCAGCATTACAGGGCATGATCCATAAATTTGAAAAAATAGGCAATATCTGCTGTTATCATAGAAACATATATTTTTCTATCAGAAAAACCGTCTGCCATACCATACATTCATTAAAAAATTGCAAAAGCGATCCCGCAGAGCGACGCCGTAATTGAGCATAGCAAGATTGAACGGCTAAGTCTCTTATACTATGGTATATATCTACATTTAAAATAAAAATGCGTATTTTTTTTAACTTTTCTTATATTTAACCATGTGCGGTCTGAAAATTCAGTTTTTGTAGCGGACATTTTCGGGCCTCATTTTACCCTTACCAACACTCATGATTTTGATAAAAAAACAGAAAAATCAAATTTTGATACCAAAATCAACGTTTAAATAAATTACATTGTGAGAGAAAATTGTAGCCATAACTAATACGCATTTTATAAAAGCTTAATATTAAATACTAAGTAATGAAACTTCGTACTTTTGCCCCAAAAACGGTTTTTTGATTAAAGGATTTTCATTTAATATTTTGCAATAAAAATGATTGTTATTTTTTATTGAGCAAATAGAGCGCTAAATTCTGCATACAGTGACCCCCAAAACTGTCCCAATGTTTCCTAGTTTTGAGTTTAGTATGATTTTCAGGTACAACAAATATATTTAAAGTACGACATATTTTATATATTTCGGAAGATCAATTAATTTCCTTTTATATTAAATTAAAAAAATCTCGAATTTCATTGGTCCGCTATATTTATACCCTGTCTGGGACAGCATATGCATTGGGACAGTTTTGGGAGCTTACGCGGGAAAAAATATAATCCTATTTAATAGTCCGTCCAAAGGCCGTTTCTTTCCAAATATACTTTCACACAATTGGGCATGCTATCAAAAACTTTTTGGCACTCCTCCTGTTTAATGGTGTTGTACCAAACCTCAGTTACACGCTCCGAAAGATCAAGGATTCATTTGGGCGCTGTTTTTTACTCATTAAGCCTCCTCTTTAATAAGATCCACATATTTTCGATCGGATTCAAGTCAGGAGATAGCGGAGACCAATTTATTACTTCATAGTCTTGATCCAATAGATATTCCTTGACTAAATTTGATGTATGCTTTGGAGCATTGTCATGCTGGAAAATGATCTGATCACGACGAAGGCCTAATTTATCCAAAGTAAAATTGAAAGTCCGCTCCAAATCGTCTTCAAAGATTTGTTTATACAAATGTCGATCCACAGTACCCTCAATTCTGCATATCTATCGAACTCCGGCATACGTAATGGCCCTCCAAAATATGACACTCCCACCGCCATCTATAACGGTCATCTTCACATAATTAGATTTCAAGCTCTCACCGTCTCAAATCCAAAGCCAGCTTCTTCCATTTAAGTTAAATCTATTAATGTTGGTCTCATCTGATCAAATCACCCTTTTCCGTTCGTCGGAAGTCCAATCCTTGCGAAGATGACACCATTCTAAACGCCTTTTAATATTAGCCGGAGACAGCATAGGTTTTTTAGGCTTGATAATTGCTCCTATGCTCCCCCTACGGAGCGATTTCGGACAGTTTCCGGGCTTTTATTAACTCCGAAATTACTCTCAAGTATTTTAAAATGTTACTTGAATTTTTGACTGCTTTTTTTGTTGCTTGGCGAACACAAAACCTTTCATCAGATTCAAACAGAAATTTAAGTCGACCCCTTTTAGACACACCCAAACTTGTGCAACACCGTTTTTTAATTTTTTCCACAACAGGCTTACCTACATGCAGTATTTCCGCAACTTGGCGCACTGATTTACCGGTGTTTAAAAGACTAATGGCATCATTTTCCTTATTCTCCTGAAGTTTTTTCATATTAATTTTCAATAGGCCAAAGCACCAGAATCTGTATATGAAATATGCATCTTTTTTATTTTCTTTACCTAATTAGGTGTTTATTTACTGATTTCCAAGCGTTCAAGATACTAGTGCAAATTATGGTTCTACAATCATCGATTATCTAAAAATCAAAAATGGCTCTCAAAACTGTCCCAATGCATATACTGTCCCAAATTGGGTATAAATTCAATTGACCAATAAAATTCAAGATTTTTTTAATTTAATATAAAAGGAAATTAATTGATCTTCCGAAATATATAAAATATGTCGTACTTT
Source organism: Mucor racemosus (assembly GCA_027405735.1). NCBI lineage: Eukaryota > Fungi > Mucoromycota > Mucoromycetes > Mucorales > Mucoraceae > Mucor > Mucor racemosus. Next base: position 1,918,186 of record JAPEHQ010000011.1, read on the forward strand.
AAATATATTTGTTGTACCTGAAAATCATACTAAACTCAAAACTAGGAAACATTGGGACAGTTTTGGGGGTCACTGTATGTGTATATTTTTTGTTTTTATAATTGGTAGTATAATTAATTCTAGATTTGCAAAACCAAAAAAAAAAAAATTAAAAAATGTCAAAATTGATGATCTGGACAAGAATAATTTTTTAAATTAATATTCCGCTTATAAGCTTTGTAAGTCTTAAAAATAAGAGATTTTATAATACTTGAAAACTTTTTCAAGAATTTACGATGCTGTACCCACTTGATTCAAGCTTATTGCTGTAAATAATTATACATGTTAATATTGTGCGGTAGTTTATTAGATGATAATATAGTCTTACTTTATAATTATTGCGCTAGAGGCGATTTACATTGAGTTTTATTCTTACCTATTATCCAATATCATAAACATAAAGATGGCCATCACTGGAACCTATTGCCGTCTTTTCACCCTCTTTGTCCCAAGCCAATTTATTCAATGCTTTACTAGTAGAACCAACTTAATTACTTACAAATGGTTCCTTGGTATTTGCATTCAAATTCAATAAATTGAATTGACTGATTCCACCTACAGTAGTATCAAACATATCATCAGCCCGCCTTATGATAAATGTCAATCTGAAATTAGAAACATTCCATTGTCATTTTTATAAGGTACGGAAAGCTTGATTTTTAATAATACAACAATTAAATAAAAGACAAAATAATACTAATCGCATAATATGGTGGATATTCAACATCTTCTAGTTGAGTTTTATGAAGAATGCTTCTGAACCTTTTTTAAAATCCTGAAGCAAACACAACATCTTGGTCATGCAATTTCTATCCATCAAAATGTCACGATTTCCACCACACAATAAATGCACCTTTTATCAATCTCGACCTCGTTTCACATTGAGTATCAGTTTTTTACCAGTTGTATTTTCTCTGATTCATTAATATTCGGTCATATTAAACGATAACGTATTAAATTACTACAATTTACGAGTATAATGTTGGTAGTTTTTTGTTATTACTTCAAAAATTTGATACTATTATTATTATTATTACTACCATTATTGATTATAATTGACAAACTGATTGATTCATACAGTACATCATATTGCTATTTCGCATTAGTAGAGATGATTATACAATTGATATCTACATTTAACACTGGCGGTTTGGAAAGTTGATGTCTGTCTTTAATCTGATGACTAATAATACGTACTTTGGTATAATAATAGTACAATTCTAGGTGTTTTGACTCCTAAAAGCTGAATTTTCCAATGCAACTGCATCTGTTGAATATCACTTGAGTTTCTATGCGTTGTAGCTCATGTTGTAATATTAACTCTCATTTCGGCAAACATTGCTTTACATTCATCCATATTCAATTTTTGTGTTATATAGCTTAATATTAATGTACTGACATTGAGTTTTGTTTATATCTCCATCAAAAATTGGCATTTTTTTTCAAATGATGTCTACTACCAATTTCTGAAAAGCTCGACTATCATTTCCAAAAAGAAAAAATACACCTTTATTTGCTGCATTTCCCAAAATAGTAAAAAACTGACAATTACATGTTTACATCTATGGGGATTAAAATTGTAGACCAAAGGAGAGTGACAAGCTTAACGGGTAGCGCATGCGCTACAAATTGAGTGCGACACACCACATATTCGTGAGTTCAAACCCGCCAAAGGGGAAGCCCTTTAGTATTAGGATTTGAATTTCGAAAGAGAATCTATCTCCGATGACCCTTGCTTCTCATCGAATATGATCGTCCTTTTTTTTTCTTTTTCTTAGTAAGTTTTGCATATGTCTAGCAAATTTTTACCTTTTTCATTAATGCATATGATATGCATACTAGTAAATTTGGCTGGAAAAACCAGGCTCGATACCAACACTATCAGCATCCATGGGCCATTGTATGTTCAGCCAGTTCGAGCAACAAGTTGGTTACCTGCTACTTATACCTACTAAGATCAGCAAGTCCATCAGTTTTTCTCAACGAATATGAATCCAAATAATCTCCGTTGCAATGGCAGGTACTTCTAGCGCTGATCCGCAGAATTGCAAAAGGTTTAGCCTTGTCCTATATTTTCAGGTTTGATGAATAATACTTAAAAAAGAATACAATTAAAAGAAAATGAGTAATAAATCAGTTCTTGAACTGTATAATAAAAACAAGATATCGTTTATTTAGATATAAAAGTATGGCCTTTTATATTGATTTGGCATTGAGATTCTGAGATATAATTTAAGGTACTATTAAACCATTAGATCTGTTTGATAGTAATCTATGGATTGAAATGCATCTATCATAATTTAACCGTTCTTGCAGAGCTTGTGAGTTGCCTTGTTTCAATGCTGCACTAAATGTGCTTGGATGTTGATTTGATAGCTACTTGATTGATTAACCGCTGGGATAAAATAATATGATGTTGTAATTGAGGTCCAAGGGATCTTGGTAGTTACTGGATTAAACTTAGTACGCTAGGAGCTTCTTATATCCGATATAAAGACTTTGCACTTCAATATATGTCGTAGACAATAGATTTTATGATGTATTGATACTGTAGAAGGTGATAACGTATGATACTAGGTGGCATACGACACTAAATCCTGTGCATTTCAAAAGTGCGACAGTAAGCTTATAGGTGCACTACTTTGACTATGATCTTCTCAATACACAGTAGGTTGTGGACGTTGCTCATTAAGATCAGAGCGTCAAAAATGTGTATCTACACTCATGTAAAGCTGGAAGTTATCAGGATGAAAATTCGCTGAGATAAGGTTTGTTTTGTTCATTTTTTACAGTTGTAAAAAAGTAAGTTTCAGATGGTTTTTAGATACTTTTCAAATTTTTTACCCAATATTGAGTCGAATTATATCAGATATTCAAGAAGAACAATGTATATTCTTTTATGGGCCATTGAACCTGTTCGAAAATAAAAGAGTTAATACCAGAATATTGGTGCACTGACCAAACATGGATCTTCTATCAGAATTACAATATTCCAAATATAGACAGATCTAGCAGGTCCTATTATTCAGTAGCTGGTTCCTGTCATCTAGGAACTAGGAACTAACAACTAATAATAAAACATAACTTATAGCAATATTCCTACGGAGACATAACATATTGTATCCATACACATTTATCGATTAATAATAATTTATATTGTCACATGTAACATGTAACGGATCCCTGTCCATTAGATTTTATCACCACACAATTCCAATAACTATATAAACCCACATTTAATTTATTCTAATAAACGGTATTTTTTTACGTTGGTTTTAATTTACAAAGTCTCGATAAATCAAACATCATTGACCAAAGTTGACCTAAAATCGGTTGTAAAACACTGAGCACCTAAATTAAGGTATTAATTTTTTGTATTCACAAGATAGTATCCAGCCCAAAGTTACTCTGTATTTTTTGTTTCAGCGGAAAATATTGATTTTTCGTTGAGATAATCAAAATAATAGTTCATATCATAACTTAACCCTATGGTGACGGGGTTCCAAAATTGATTTGAAAAAAATGATCGAAAATGATCGAAAATGATTAAAAAAAACCAAAAATTTTAATAGCTCATGAACTGCAGAGTAAGTAGACCTAGCGTAGTAAATGTTTTCTATACAGTTTGGAATTCTGCATTTATCTAAATAATATTCAGACAAATTTTTCACATTAAATTTTGCGCAAAATGTAATTGAAATTATAGAGGTTTTTTGACGATACACATCATTTTTTATAAGCATTTTTTAAATATAAGTAATGGATATAGTGCATCGCAAAATTATCTATCGATCTAGCTACCACTGAATCTTCTAGCTGTATTTTTTATAGAGGAAACAAGATTTTTGTCAATTTTTTTTCAAATTCAGAATTTGGGATGAGGGTATATAAGGGAAAAATGGAAGCTAGAAACGAGAATATCTTTTTATATACATTTTTGAGGATATCTCCATGAAAAATCAATATTTTTAAAAAAACTAAATTGGGTCCGAGAGAGCTCAACAAACCCTGTGACATGAACGCAAAAAAAAAATGCTGCTTAATTTGACGAATATTTTTTAATCCATTACAAAAATATCAAAAAAATGAAAAAAAATAAAAGTGCTCAGAATTTTTTTATATTAAAACATGTTATAGAGCACTTTAAAACAAGTAAGTTTTATTATTGGAAAGTGGTAGTATAGCTTAATTTTTTCTAGAGATATGAAGCCTCAAAGTTCTCAATCTATTAGCAGTAAAATACGCGTAAAAAATCTGAAACCTTAGCACTGAAAAATTAATACCAACTGCAAAAATTAGGATACTTCCGGATACTCATTTTTGGATTAAAGCTGAACATCTCAGGTACATTGGCATATATTTTTTTCTTGATGTTATTTAGTGAAAAAAAAAGTTGAGCAGGAATGAAAGTGAGACCCAGTTTTTAAAGAAAAAACGGTGAATTTTACGCGTTTTTGAGTCTTTCGTAAGATATATAATAAATTTAGGAATAGGTAGAATAATGCGATCAATTCATATTATTTTGCAATGTCTAAGCCTAGAAGTATGCATGTAATTGCAAAAGAATTGTTGATGAAAAACAATGCGACAACATATTGGTATAAACAAAAATCTTTATTTTTGTGGGTAATCTATTACAATCTTTAAATGAATAGGGGCCTAAACACCCTTTGTCACTTGCATTAATAGTCTGATTCTTGCACAAATTTCATCTAAACATAAATATATGTAAACATCCAAAGCTTGAAATATCATAAAGCTAATCCCACTTACTTGCTTCCTTTGCATTTTCTGCCTCCAAATCGTATGTTTTAAAGTCTCGTTCTTTTAAAATCATAATTTTGAAATTTGTGGGCACTTTTTTACTCTGCTTGCATGATCGAACCGCACTTGCATGGAAGGATGTCTATTTAAAATCATGGTTCAACAAACATTTCTTCACGACCATATACGTAATTCACTTACTGTTTTAACAGAATCAAACATGCCCTTATGCTCAGGTGGCATGAGGTGAATATAATCGCCGTCAATTGCCAGGATGTATACTCTCTTGCTTACAAACATTGGCATTTTCCTACTCACATTGTACTTTTTGTATTGTGAGAATAAGCCTTCATTTGCATTTGCTGTTGATGGTCCAGCTGTAGGGCTTTCAGTTGTTGAAAAGTACATGGGATGGTTGACTTCATCCTTCTTTCGTTTTATGGGCGATCTCCAAAGATGTGTGGCTTAAGTAAAGGTTAGTATGTATCAATAGTTGAGAAACTAAACAACTTACAACTAGGGATCGAAAGGGCAGTACCCTTCTTTGTGAATGTTAAATCAGTAATACCCTTCAAACTTTCGACGGTTGTATCATTCTGCACAATAATATTTGTGTCTGCAATTGTTAACATGTATTGATTAGGATCCAATTTCCTCTTTCTTGACACAAGTTCGAGAACATCACCGATAAACATATCGGCATAAACTGGAATCGAGGTTGTAGCCGAGACTTCTTCACTTGTCATCAATTTGATACGGAAATCTTTGAGAGGTTTCATTGGCATTGTAGCTTTTGTTAATGTTGCTTTTGAGGAGGGTACAGGAACAGCTACAGTGGAAGCATCTGGTTCTTGATGTTGCTGCTGTGACATTAAATGAGTTGTATATGTTTGTGCCATACTTTCATCGGAGGTCATATTGGCATAAGGAGGTGACATTTCAAAATGAACAGCTTCATTATTATCAGCAGATTGAGCTTGTTGGTCTTCTTGAAGATGATGCTGTTGACGTTGTGTGTTAACTGCAGGAACCGAAGGTGATGCCATTGCAGCTTTTTTCTTTTTCAAAGTCTCTAGATCAGGCTTACTACGACCCATTCTAGCACGATCGATATCATTTTGTTTTGCCTGTGATGGTGTTGCACGACAAAGAGCAAATTGGTCAAATGACACACGTCCAATGTTACGAGTACGATCAATTGCTGGTAGATCGTCTTCAATTTCTCCGTCATCCTCGGCAATCAATAAAACCCATTCCGCTAAATCATAAGCTGCTTCATCCAATTCAGGTTCACGTTTTTGTTCTACATAATCATACAATATATATCCAATAACATCGTCAGTAATAGCATCTGGTCGTACCACCAAAGAAACAGGTGTGTATGGTTTATTGGACGTTGGTAAATAAACACATAATTTAATAGATTTGGATTCACCTTTTCCAGATACAAACGAATACTCTGCAAATGGATTTTCTGCAGCTGTAGCCTTCTCGGCAATCAATGCCGATAGAGCAGAAGTTTTGGCTCTTTGAGAAGCTGCTAAGTTCTTTTTAGTATATTCAAGAGGAGGAGGCGGAGGAATATTGGCTGTAGGTGTTATTGTTGTTGCGCTGGAAGGAAGCGGTGATTCATCATTTACTACTGTTTCTTCAACATCTGTAGCAGTATGAGGGGTTAAAGTTGTAAATGCAGGGTGAGCATTGTCGTCTATAGAAGATCGCGGAGAGGGATCAATAGCTGAATCGACAGAAGGATGCAATGATGTATTTGGAAATGATCTATTCCCTATTGTCGTTGTTGAAGGTCCAGCAGATGGAGACAAAGCATTTTTCGTCATTGATGATACTGTTCCAATTGTCAATGGACCAGCAGCAGCCATTGGTGATATTATATTATTCACTACAGGTTTTCTAATATGAAAATCAATAATAATCCAAAACTCTAAAACTACAAAAAAAGCTTACCCCGAGTTTGATAAAAGTGTTTGCTTATCTACTTCAATATCATCATCTTCACTATCTGTATTGGATTCCTGGATTCTACTGCTCATAGTTTGACCTGCAACCATAGCAGCAGCAGCAGTTCCAGTTCCAGTACCAATTCCACCTCCACCTCCACCTGTACCACCGGGAGCAATATATTGATTATATCTCATATTAGGAATATTAGTCATTGGTTTTCGTTGTCGATAATTTCGTTTCGTTGTACGTGGACTACTTGTAATATTGGTTGCAGTAACATGTCCTTCACTATTGATAAAACTATCATAAACTGGAGAATAACAGTATTGCATTTCAGGATATACTGGTGCAGCTAAACGAACATAATCATCAGACATAACAGTTGGTGGGAACGAAATTATTCGCTCACCACGTTCGTCCATCCTTAGAAGCTTTATACGACTGATGTGAATTAAGTACAATGGGTCATTTATCAGTGACATGTTGGTATATTTATATACAAAATAAAAATAAAAAGAAAAGTTTATGCGTTACAAAATGTAAGAATTAAGAAGAGGAGTCGAGTGCAGGTGAAGGCCATTATATTAAAGAGGAGTGATGAAAGGGTGCACAAAAGTCACATTTAATTTCTATCATTCAATTAAAAAGAGCATGATTTCTATTGTAAATTGTTTATTTGTACATGGAAATTATGAGTAGAGGTACGTCTCAACTTGATTTGCATTAATTTACATGAATAAAATGTGTTGAACATGCATCGGTTTATCGAATAAGAATCAAATGCCTCGACAAAGTTTAGATCTGATATCCACTTGGAAAAGTACGCCGTTTTTAGTGAAATTTCAAAATTTTAAAAGTAAAGACATACTTTTCATGACATAAAACATGAATTGAAAAAACAATTGCACAATAGCATTTATTTTCTATCTGTTAAAATCACTTAAAGATTGATCAGAAAATGATGCTCGATGTTTTAATAGAAGAACGTTTTCATTTTGACATGGAATTCTTGTTCATTTTCTATACAATTAAACGTGCTATTTGAGATTAATTACTTCTCTAGTTTTTGAACGCGGCAATAATTTTACTTTCATATTACTTTATTTGAATAGCTTTTCATCTTCATTTGAGCAGCGAACTCGCTCCTTTTTTTTTTTTTTACTAATTTGAGATAATATTGCAGTTTGTCGATGATTAATATTCATCACTGATTATTTATGGATGATTTGACATTTCCTCAACCTTATGAATTAAGCTTTTTAGTTTGTCAAACATATGATCTCCTTTTAATTAATATTTGTTAGGACAAGGCATTTGAATAGTGCATATTCAAAATATATTGGTAGAATTCTATCCAATTGATGTGCTAAACAACAAACAATAATAAACTTTCAAAGTTTACTTTCATGCTAATTATTTTTATATGTCTAAAGCTATAATTTTGTTTGGAAATGCAACAAAAAAGGACATCTAGCAGGTGTTTTTTTACCAAGTCCGAAGAACCCAGTTTTGAGAGCAATGTTTTCAATGTAATAACCAAAGTTAATCCGCCAAACCACACAGAAAATAAAAAGCATTAGCCATATCTTTTTTAGATTGTGAATTACTAGGTTTTTATGACGGATCCACTGTTTCGCTTGGTTGCCATGGCAACAAGTGAAAATTATGGGACCTGAAAATGGTACCTGAATAAAAATTTTGTTGTCAATTAAGCTTGGGCAACGAAATTCAATCAAGCTTATGCTAGAAAATTAATTAGTAACAAGCAGTGATTGGTTGACTAACTCCCAAAAAGAACTTGTATTTTGTGCTTCTTCTCTCCCTTTCCTCTGCGTTCTCTTTTCCAAAAAGATATTATACCCCTCCCCCTCTTTTTTTTTTTTTGCTTTTTCTTTGTTTTTTTTTTGTATTATTGACAGAGTATGAAGCGTTTTTCAACTTTGGTAAACCGAACAAATAAAGTAAATGAACTAAAAGCTGCAGACAAACAACAATATCAACAAGAAGGTTTAGTATTAAAATAAAATTCTTTATTTGGTAAACTAACAGAACAAATACGATTAGAAGTGAAAAGTATTCGAATCCATATCTTGGGCCCTCGTCGATGTGGCAAAACATCGTTTCTCTATAAAACCTATTTCAAATACAATGTTAATCAACCAGACACACATTTCGATGTGATACCTACTCCAACACATAATGTTGAAGTGATACCCTATCAATCCCATCAGTTTGAACTATGGGATTTTGCAGGTAATTTATGTAATTATTTGTCATTTATCTCAATCTCATTCTTTTTTTCATAGAAATAAGTTCATGTTTAAATTACTTAAATGAACAAACCCGAGTCATTATTTACATGATTGATTCGACCGCTTATGAAAAAGAAACAGTAGCATCTAAATCAAAAGAAAATATGATTTGGTTATTAGAAACATATCAGAAAATACTAAAGAATGTCATTATCATCACTGTGGCAACAAAGCAAGATACACAACCAACTATGGATATTCAAGATATTGGAAATTCGTGGGTAAATGATAAAACACTAATGAATTTATTACAAGGACATGATTGGAGAATATTTTCATGTAATAATTTGACAGGAGAAGGTTTAGACAGCATATTTGATTATATAACTTTGAAATTAAATCAAGCTCGAACAAGCCATCAAAGTCTGAATCGACCTATTTCTTTATTATCGCCAACGCCATCAGTGAATCAGCAAATTGACATAATTACACCTTGGGATCAATTGCCAAATCCACATCATTTTAGCGATCAAGAATTTTATACGTGGTTTTATCAAGGGAAAGCATTCTTGTTCTTTGATTATATTTGTTTAATTCGAATCATCTATTTGAGCATGGCTCAACATCAATCAATGCAACCATTATTTGAACAGCTGGAATACATTTTATCATTAATGCCAGAAATTGACACATTTAAATCAATTTCTTATTCGGAAACACAGACGTTATTTTGGATTCAAATGGTATCATTTGCATTACTGAAATCACCGCTCTTGGAAGGAGAAAATAATGATTTTGAATCATTTTTAATACAGAGTCAATTAGATGAAGATTGTTGGAAAACTTATTACACACACAAACTGTTCAATTCAGACAAAGCCACTAAAGAATTCATGCCACCCGATAAGAAATCATTGCCCAATGCGTTTAGATCGTCTTCATTGAATCTTAAAGGGAGTCAGTTGAATATCAATTACCAAGTGTTGTGACCTTTGAGTCATTTTGCTGCTTTACTGCCTGCTGCATTAATAATAATAAAAAAATTTTCGTTTCTCATTTTTCTCTTTTTCCCTTTTTCCTTATCCCCCCCCCACTTCTCAAAATGCCCATTCCTGTAAATCAATATCATTATAATACAACAACCACAAATCATGTATATTCGAAATTGATAGACATTATTCTATTCTCAAGGCTTCAAAAGCAAGAAAAAACCAACTGTCTGAATAATGAAATACATGAAGAATGTGTTGACAAATCATTAGATCAAGGCATTGATAATTCCAGTATCGTAATAAATATTCTACAAAAAGAATCAGACGATTTATTAGAACGGTGGATAATGTCATTTGATATTGCAGAAGAAGCAAATTCGAGTGATAAAAATCAATTTATTCATAATATAAATAACTTTATTCATCAAATGCCTGCAAATGAATTTAAATCACTGTATACAATCTCTTCTTTTAATAATTCATCAAACCAACAATGCTATTCTCATATTTCAAATCAAGACAGGATTGAATTTAGACAAGATGCTCAATTAAAGGCTCAAAGATTTCATTTACCAAGCTTAAGCTTAGAAGTTGTTTATGACGAAAAACCTAAAAAGAAGCCAACAATTTCATTACAATCATTATCAAGTCCTTCATTCATACCTTGGTCAAAAATGCAACAATCTCAGTCATCTCTGCAACAAGAAATACATCCACTAGCTAATATTCCCACAACTACTGTTTCACCGGCAATTGTTGTCAATAATGCTCCAATTATTGCTGTTAGAAGATTATCTCGTTTATCACTATCTGCAATTGATGATGAAGATGATGACCAAATTGATGATGTATCTACTTCTTCACCCTTTGCTATACCCATTCCATCACCGCGTATGCAATATACCCATCATAGTGGTCATCATACTGGACTTCGAACAGCATTTGCTTACTCTACATCGCCAAATAACTTGCTATCTCCTGCAAGTCCGTCTACATATTCAGATCATCCTTTAGAACGTCGAAATTCATTAACAGACCAACAACAACATCATGGTTGCTTTGTCGGCAGTTTTGAAGAATCTTTGTTCTCTGGAAGAATGTCATCTATGCCATCAAAGCCAATTACATTCCATAGTCAAATTGGAGTATTAGGCTATGGCGATTGTAAGGCATCTCTTAAATGCCCTCCTCATTGGTCTATATTATTCCCAGCTACATTTTACAAATTACCTCAAGATGATGTTATTACACCTTATGTAGGTACAGTAGACATTGGAGAATATGCGACATCGCAATTTGAAAAGAAAAAATCACAACCAGGATATCGTATACCACCCAAAGGTCAATTGCAAGTTGTAGTCAAGAATCCAAACAAAACAGCCGTTAAATTATTCTTAATTCCATACGATGTGACGGATATGCCCAAAAATACAAAGACTTTTCTACGACAGAAATCTTATGTTGTTGACCAAGATGATGATAAAAAGCAATTATTAAGATATGCAATTCATGTACAAATTTGTCGAACAGAAAAGAAACGTGTTTATTTATACAAAACAATGCGAATTGTGTTTGCCAATAGAAAGGCAGATGCTCGAGAAAAGTTCAATGTTGTTTGTGAAGGACCAAAAGAACCTGTTTATATACCAATGTAGTAAATCCCATGTAAATAATAAAAAGTTGTAAAAAAAACCTTAAATCATCAAGTGGGTAAATTCTTAATCGCTTGTCCTTGTATCGCAACCCCCCCTGGTTGGTTAAGTAAAAACTCACATGTACAGTAGTACTGCTTATTTTCAAATTAGAATGTTACAATAATAATTCAGTTTCCTGTTTACCTCCTCTTTTTTTTTTTTTTTTTTTTTTTTTTTTCCCCGCATTTTCATTAATCAATAAACAACCCTCCCCCCTCCCCACTCTTGATTGTATTAAAAAAATTATACAATATGTCTTCTATTGCTTTACAAACCATGAAAAGTTCCATCTCTAGACGTTGGATTTCTGCTGCCGCTGTTGTAAGTAATCATTAGTGAGAGAAACAAGTATTTTGGATATTGATGGAGCGCGTTGTTTTTTCTTTGTATATTTAGCCTTTGAATCGCTCATTGCATACCACATCTGCCTCTATGATGGCTTCTGCTGCCGATGCTAAAGAAGCAAAATTCAAGACTATTGAAATTTATCGCTGGGTAAGAAATAATAATAATAATTAACTAATACGGTAAACATGATAAGATAAAAATGGCTAAATACAGTACAATAATTAGAACCCTGATAAGCCTACCGACAAGCCTGTTCTTCAATCTTATAAGCTTGATTTAAATGCTTGTGGTCCTATGGTTTTGGATGCCTTGATCAAGATTAAGAATGAACAAGATTCTACTTTGACTTTCCGTCGTTCTTGTCGTGAAGGTATTTGTGGTTCATGTGCTATGAACATTGAAGGTGGTAACACTTTGGCTTGTATCTCTAAAATTGACAAGGATACTTCCAAATCTCTCAAGATTTATCCTTTACCTCACATGAACATTGTCAAGGATTTGGTTCCTGATTTAACTCACTTTTATAAGCAATATAAGAGTATTGAGCCTTTCCTCAAGCAAAATACACCTCCCGCTAATGGTAAAGAGAATTTGCAAACAATTGAGGACAGAAAGAAGTTGGATGGTTTGTATGAATGTATTCTTTGTGCTTGTTGTTCAACCTCTTGTCCTTCTTATTGGTGGAATCAAGAAGAATACCTTGGTCCTGCTGTATTGATGCAAGCTTATCGTTGGATGATTGATTCCCGTGATCAATTCGGTCCTCAACGTCGTGAAAAACTTCAAAACAAAATGTCGCTTTACCGTTGTCATACTATTATGAATTGTTCAAAGACTTGTCCCAAGGGTCTTCAACCTGGTGCTGCTATCGCCAAGATTAAGCTTATGATGGCTACCGAATAAATATGCTTTTGATTCGATTTTTTTTTCATTATTTATAATAAACTACTATTTTTTACTTTTATCAAAAGTTATATTAATGCTATACGCATGAAGGATTGGCAGGAGGATTGTTTCATAAAGCGAATGTATATCATTTGGAACGGTTGTACATGTTTATTTAGGATGACAAAGGTTGGGTACCTGATTTTATGATGGGCGCCGGAATATCCGATTTATCAGTAAAAAGTGTGCATACCCCCTTTTTAATCGACATAAACTACGTCATTTGAATAAAATGCAAATACCTAAAAGTACGATTGTACAATTGCCATGCCAAATAGTAATCTACTACCTTTTACCTTTGTAAAATCAACTTTTATGCATTCTTAAAAAATATTCAACCATTATTTATTAATACTTATTCATTTTCCGGTATCCAAATCAAGGAATCAAAAATTCCCATGATAACACCTTGTTGAAAACCTTGGTTACAATCACAATAAACTAATTTAATACATGGACAAAAGTTTCTGGTAGTTTTGATGCTTGAATGGGTAAATGAGTATCCCAAATCATTGTTTTTAGTACTTTATTAACTATACACAAAGAACTCAAATCTACATACGAATAGCCCAAATCGAAGAAAATAATCTTGCCGTGTCATTTTCAATAACTGCTAGCTTTTTAGATTATAAAAATTCATTCAAATCTCTCCAAGATTCATGATTTTGTCTACAATTTTCGCTGCTTCAAAACCTTGATGGCCATGGCGTGGTAGCCAAAACCCAATTAAAATATTTTACGTGTTTTTTGACCAAAAAGTGCAAGTTTAAATAGCTATAACTACTCCAATATATCAGGAAAATTAATGAAACTTATAATATTAATTAACCTGCTTCTTGGCTCTTCAAAAATGGTACTCATGTCTTTGTAGCATACTTTGATAGTGCTCGCTCCGATTTTGAAAGTTAACTTTCCTAAAATGTCAAAAAAAAACTTGTTGGAATCCTCATGACAGTTTAAAAACTACAAAAAGTTCACGTAAACTATAAAAATGTAGTATCAAAATGCTCCTTAAAGCCTAATGCATCTTTTAAAACTATTTTTATGGCGTATAAAAGCTGTTTCATATCGTTTTTCTATAGTTTTTATTGTATTTACTTGTTTTCACGCTTAAAGCGCGCTTTAAAATTCCGAGTAGCTGGCAATTCTATGGTTGTCAACTATCAATGCCATTACATAGTTTATTTAATACGGTTATGAACAAGGAAATGTAAATAGCGTGATTCAAATGCTATTTTAATATAATATGGTTTGATAAAAATAGTAATTGCAGTATTATTGGACATACTCACGTAATAGAAGGCGCAACCTTGTTGGTTTGTTTCGTCTTTTAACAATCTATTGCCGATAAGATTTATTAATTAACTATTAAAGAACTGATAATATGCGTTATGGTTGTTTTGTTGTTTTATTCGTCAAAAGACAGCAAATTGCGCTATACTCGGATATAAAGAGGTGTATTTTGTTCCTTGGTGGCCGAAATTATAGAGTATGAGGAAACCGAATTCGCATTTCTTATTTACAGGATTATCTCCAAGGTTCTCCGTTTTATTATGATTGTTAATAATGATTGTAATAGTAAACACTTGTTTCGTGTAAAATAAAGAATGAAACGAAAATTGCCATTTAGGATCGGAAAGCCTTTTATTTTGTAAAATGATCATGACAAGATGTTTGTGTCACTAAAGGGAACACAAATATTTAAAAATAAACATTGGTTAGTTGATATGAAGTAATGGAAGAAGTTTTCTCTTGCCATGATTATCACTTCAAAGCATTGCATATACATACATAATATAAGGTCATGCTATATTTCAAACAACTCAAAAAATATACAGTTACGTAATTTTACATTAAAAAAGGATTTATTCTCTATATACTATTAATTAATCACTACCAACTACACCACCTTTGTTTAGTCCAACTGCTTTTTCCACAACTTCTCGCATCAGATCTATCAAGGTACAACAAGTTACGATAATATGTGCTTCCAAATGATCCGGTCTTTCGACCAAATTTAAAGCGTTTTTATCAATAATTAGTTCACCTAAATGAATAAAGTATCCCATACGATGACTATCGAATTCTGCAATGACACGCCATTTCTTTTTAGGGGCATCTCCTTCTTCTAAATGTTTATCTGGTCGAATTTGACAAATCATATCGTGTGATAATAAACTTGCTCGTTTCCAACGAATACGGTACCCTTCAAACTCTGTATCGTATGTGAATAATAAATGTGAGTTTGTACGATTGTGTAGCTGGTTTGATTTGGTTGTATCAAGTGTTCCTGCAGTAATAATAGTAGATTCGTCATCAAAATCGCTTTCTTCTTGAGCATCTTGTTCGTATTCCTTTTCATTCAAAACTACAGGAAAATCTCCCCATTCGATCGTGATTTCCTTTTTAAAAGCTCTTCGTCTTGCCTCTGCGATCTTAATTTTTTCTCCTGGATTAGTGCTATTGAGTGCTGTTCTGTATAGAATATTTTGGAAGCCCCACGAGTAAGAATGAGGCTGTATCTTCTTATAAGCAGGAATTTTGGTTCCTTTAAAATAGATATCATGTTCATGAGGCCTTGCCAAGGAATGTTTGCGCAAGTCGTAATTCAGCATATCTTCCATGGGTTTCTTTTTAAGGATTTGCAATAAAGCAAGCCTACTTGTTGCACTGCTTGTATTACTACTATTACTGCTGATACTAGAAGCGCTGGGACTCACTGCAACAACAGGTAGAGAAGATGATGTGCTCAGTACAGTTGTTGACGAAGGCACATGAGATATTAAAGAAGAAGTTAAGCGAGCACTTAATTCATCTTCGTCTTCATTTGTCCTGATTGCAGGTCTTTTACCATTCACAAATTCCGCTCTAACGATAAGGTCGTCGATAACTTCTTGAGGTAAATGTGTAGTGCTTTTTTCAGAATCCTCATCATCATCATATGTATTTGGTTTATCATAAGATATAGTTGGCGTGTCTATGGTATCTGGTTTTTGTGTGTATATTACTTGATCATCAATGGTATCAGGCTTCATTTTTTAAGGGGTAAAATTAGAAGAAGAGGAAATAAAATGATGGATATTCTAATGGTATTGAATGCCAGTTTAAATAGCTCCTGCTCCGAAGCTTCTAGTGTGGCTTTGATGTCATTTTCAAAATTGATTTTACTAAACGTGTTTGAATCTGCTTTAATTTATAGTCCACATTGCTTTCCATTAGATTCAAGCGATTCAAATGCACAACAACAGCAATAGCAGTAAAAAGATTTTTAAAACCTTTAACAATTACAAGAAAAGTTATAAAGAGATAGATAGAGCCGAAGAAAATGACAGCAAATCCCACAGTAGCAGTAGCAGCAATAGTATAACAATACCTCCTTCAAACAAAATTGGATACATTGTGGAAATTGCGCATAAAATACCGAGAGAGACTCATTCAAAAAGACTTATTTCAACAGAAGATGCAGACGACGACGACGACGACTTTAGACCCACTCACAAAAAGGAATTATACATGCCAAAGAACAATATCGGTGCTCTTAGAGAAAAGCGGGGAGAGGGATTATTTATACCAAAGAGGTTTACCAGCACTCCCAGAGAAAAACAAGAGAATGATGAAAGTACACGTTCGTCTGAAAAAGTACTAAAGATACCTCCAAAAAGGCAAATCAATCCATTTGCAGTGGGAGCACTTAAAATGCCATCGAAAAAGAAAAGAATTGACAAAGATAAAGACGAAGAATATAACAGGCTTCAAGAACGTTTTAAGATAAATCAAAAAAATGATGAGCGTGAGCTTGAAGAAGACCGCAGAAAATGCACTTTCTGCAGTGAAATACTGTTCCCAATTACAGAACCTATCAGTAAAGCATTAAAGATACAGGAGGAAAAAGACAAAGAATATGCCCAAAAGCAGAAAGAACGTTTCGATGATTTGAATTCATCTTCTTCATTTAGTAGACCTATTGGTTTTGAGAACACAAGACCTGTGCCAAACGATGAAAAGGATGAATTCTGTAAATTGCATAGATTAGAACTTGTTTTTAAACCTGATGGCATCAAAAATGGCTATCCAAAAGACATTGATTTTAACAAGATTGAAAAAGACGTAAAGAAGTTTTATGTTGAATTGAAGGAAGTTATTTGTGGCGAAATTGATAGTGATTATAAAAATATCGCAGAGAGAGCCTATAAAGAACAAGGACAAACTAAAGCAAGAAGTATGATGAGTGTATTGCATAGATTCACTGAAACTTTGCCGGGTTATTATGGGCCCAGAGGTGCTGCCGAAATCTTGAAAACTTTGACAAAGATGTACGTTGATACTGGCTACTTGGCCGGTCATTTAGTATCATCCCAATTACCATTGGAATACTTGCAGCAGGTTCTAGTTCCTGAAGTTGGCTTTCGATTAATCAGACGTGATTTGATTTCAAAAGGACAATTCACAAACGCTACTGAAAGAGCAAAGGTGATGATGAAAGAAAGTGCAGCATATGGTAATGCCATGTTCCCGGTTCAAGATGCTCAAATCGATGAAAACGAAGACCAACACAATGACAATGACAATGATAATGACGACGACGATGATGATGATGATGAAGTTGAAATCAAAGAAATATATGCAATAGATTCAGACTGATTGTTATTTAATAAAGATTTACACTACGTTTTTTTTTTCATGTTATAACCAAAAAAGAAGTTAATCCCTTCCCTTTTTCATATTTTATTAAATAATTTTCCATTTCAAAATTATTCGATTGTTGATGGTAGTAGTAGATAAATACAGAAATTCAGGTTTTTTTTTATTTCAAAATGTTTTGATTATTTTGATTTATTCATTTCCTTTCTAGAATAAAAAAAAAGCGCTTTAATGGTGTTCAACGTTCTTGTGGTGCTCTACAAATTAATGAATCAGTAAATAAATCCGATATCTTATCCTAAACAAAACTTACTCAAGTGGAAGTTATAATCAATAGTATAACCGATAGCAAAGACACCAAAGATGAGATGAAGCAAAGGAGTGACAGAGGCGTTGTCACCATCAATGTAACGAGCCTTATAATGACCCCAAGGACCAGAAGGCTTGGCAGCTTCAACGGTACCCTTGGGCAATTTCTATTTTTTTTTTTTTTTTGTTAAAAATCTCGAAGAAATACATGTTAATTTCAACAAACCTTGTAGAAGCTGACCAATTGAGAGATTTGACCATCCTTGGCAGAGCCAGAAAGTCTAGTAGCAGCAGCTACGTTAGGAGGGATAAGAGCCTTGGTGGTGTAGGCACGACGGAAAATGGCACTCATATTTATATTTGGTTTTAGATAAAGTGTGGGGCACAAAAGACGAGAAAAGAAATAGAAATATATAAAAATGCTGTTAAAAAACACCAGGGGGTGAGTTTGGTGACTGGATCTGCGTGAAAGGAAATCCAGCAGTTGTTTTGGTCCATTATACGTCACCCATCACAACAAGATCTCTTTGAAGTCCGTTGGATTCAAGGTGATGCGCTAGATGCATTATGCTCAGGACGATCAAATTGATGCTGAAATAATCTGACCATAAGCATGAAATCTTGAAGAAAATATAACTTTTCTGCTTTCAATTTTATGAATGAAATTAGTCTTACAATGTTTAGCATCTAGACTTACTTTGAAAAGCGCTCGAGATGTAAAATGTGCTGTAGAATTAAAGAATGATAATAATCACATCGTCTGTTTATTTTAATTAAGGATTATTTTCTCACTTAGAGCATGCTATTTTTATATCAAATCTATTGCATTATTAGTTCTACAAATTCTCATCACTCCAGAGTTTTTTTCTTACTAATATATAAGTAGGATTTACGAATGTGTATATATATGGTACTTCGTAATGCTACATTGAAAAAATATTGTATGTGGTGTTTTAATTTCAAGTCAACTATTTAAAAACCCAAAATATTTGATTGGAAGACACTTCCACAAACCATTAACCAAGTCGACTACAAACAGAAAGTACTATCTGCACAGAACTTGGTTCTGCATGCAAAGATATGCATCAAAAATACTTCAAAATTGAAGTTGTAAAAATCCCCCACTTTTTTTCTCAAAAAATCTTAACTTTAATTAATTAATAATTTCATAATACACATTCTATAGTTTATTTGGTTAAATAACCATATACCTAGTACATATAAAAAAATTACTGCTGTAAAAATAAAAAATAAAAAATCTAATAAAAGTTTATTATGATAACTTGGTAGATTCAGTTCCTTTTGCCTAAAAGGCACCGTAGTTTCAAGTCAAATAGCGAAATTCAGGTATTTACCGTATATTGGCTAAAGTTGCTCCCGCTATAAGAAATGGGTGCAAGATATCATAAGGATGGCGTCGAAGGAAGCTGATCCGTTGAAATTTTCAACAGAAAATTACACATTTTATCAAGCTATTCTTAGCTCAGATGAAATGTCCAACAATTCATTATTTGGGTTTCAATGTTTCAATCTATCCAACGATGCTCGTTGTAACTATCTGATGGAGCTCAGACTTTTAGCTACTTGAAAAATGCACAGAGAAAGTACTTTATATTTCACGAGAGATTCAAAAACACGTAAAATTCATTGCCTTTTCTTTAAAAACTGGGTCCGACTTTTCATTCCTGCCCAACTTTTTTTTTCACTGAATAACACCAAGAAAAAATTATATGTCAATGTACCTGAGATGTTAAGCTTTAATCCAAAGATGAGTATCTAGAAATATCTTATTTTTTTACAGTGGTATTAATTTTTCAATGCTAATGTTCCAGATTTTTACGCGTATTTCACTGCTAATGGATTGAAACCTTTGAGGCTTCATATCTCTACAAAACATTAAGCTATGCTAACACTTTTTAATAATAAAACTTACTTGTTTTAAAGCGCTCTATTACATATTTTAATATAAAAAAATTCTGAGCACTTTTATTTTTTTTCATTTTTTTGATATTTTTGTAATGGATTTCAAAATGTTCGATATATTGAGCAGCATTTTTTTTTATATTCATTTTATTGAGCTTGTTGAGATCTCTCGGACCCAATTTAGTTTTTTTAAAAATATTGATTTTTCGTAGAGGTATCCTCAAAAATGTATACAAAGAGATACTTTCGTTTCTAGCTTCCATTTTTCCCTTATATACCCTCATCCCAAATTCTGAATTTGAAAAAAAAATGACAAAAATCTTGTTTCCTCTATAAAAAATACAGCTAGAAGGCTCAGTGATAGCTCGATCGATAGATAATTTTGCGATGCACCATATCCATTATTTATATTTAAAAAATGCTTATAAAAAATGATGTGTATCGTCAAAAAACCTCTACAATTTCAATTGCATTTTGCGCAAAATTTAATGTGAAAAGTTTGTCTGAATATTATTTAGGTAAATGCAGCATTCCAAACTGTATAAAAAATCCTTAATATGCTAGGTCTACTTACTATGCAGTTCATGAGCTATTAAAATTTTTTTGTTTTTTTTTAATCATTTTTGATCATTTTCGATCATTTTTTTCAAATCAATTTTGGAACCCCGTCACCATAGGGTTAAGTTATGATATGAACTACTATTTTGATTATCTCAACGAAAAATCAATATTTTCCGCTGAAACAAAAAATGCAGAGTAGCTTTGGGTTGGATACTATCTTCTGAATACAAAAAATTAATACCTTAATTTAGGTACTCAGTTTTTTTACAACCGATTTTAAGTCAACTTTGGTCAATGATTTTTGATTTATCGAGATTTTGTAAATTAAAATCAACGTAAAAAATACCGTTTATTAGAATAAATTAAATGTGGGTTTATATAGTTATTGGAATTATGTGATAAGATCTAATGGACAGGGATCCATTAGATATGACAATAGATATTATTATTAATGTGTATGGATATAACATGTTATGTCTCAGTGGTAATATTGCTATATATAAATTATGTTTCATTATTAGTTCCTGGGTGACAGGAACCATTTACTGCTGGATAGATAAGATCTGCTAGATTTGTCGGAGCTCTTCTGTATATCGAATGTTGTAATTCTGATAGATCATGTGTGTTGAGATCTAATAGACAGGGATCCATTAGATGTGACAATATAAATTATTATTAATCGATAAATGTGTATGGATACAATATGTTATGTTTCCGTAGGAATATTGCTATAAGTTATGTTTTATTATTAGTTGTTAGTTCCTAGTACTTAGATGACAGGAACCAGCTACTGAATAATAGAACTTGCTAGATCTGTCTATATTTGGAATATTGTAATTCTGATAGAAGATCCATGTTTGGTCAGTGCACCAATATTCTGGTATTAACTCTTTTATTTTCGAACAGGTTCAATGGCCCATAAAGGAAGATACATTGTTCTTGAATATCTGATATAATTCGACTCAATATTGGGTAAAAAATTTGAAAAGTATCTAAAAACCATCTGAAACTTACTTTTTTACAACCGTAAAAAATGTTGCATCCACAGATCTGGGTGCATTCCTTGGTTAAGATTACGACACAGTTTGATATGTTAAGTTCTACATTGCTGTATATTATGTTATGAAGCTCCGTGTATGCAGGAATATGGAACTAGTGTGTGTCACCTAGATTTGATTGGATATATGAATATATATAAATAGACTCCTTTAAACAGGTCATATAATTAGAGAATGTGAATATAAAAGAAGATGGTTCGATCTTATAATAAAGTTCTTTAGTTTTAGTGTGCTCTTTCATTTTATAACAGTTTTCCTTTATTTTTATTAAATGATTTAGTACATATTTTAGCTTTGAGATTGATATAATCTCCTGGCGTAACAAAAAATGAACAAAACAAACCCTATCTCAGCGAATTTTCATCCTGATAACTTCCAGCTTTACATGAGAGTAGATACACATTTTTGACGCTCTGGTCTTAATGGGCAACGTCCACAACCTACTGTGTATTGAGAAAATCATCGCCAAAGTGCACCTATAAGCTTATTGACGCACTTTTGAAATGCACAAGATTTAGTGTTGTATGCCACCTAGTGTCATACGTTATCATCTTCTACAGTATTAATAAATTTTACAATCTATGACTACGACGTGTATTGAAGTGCAAAGTCTTTATATTGAATATAAGAAGCTCCTAGCGTACTAAGTTTAATCCAGTAATTACCAAGAACTCTTGGACCTTGTCGTATATTTTCAGGATTGATAAATCATACTTAAAAAAGAATACAATTAAAAGAGAATGAGTAATGAATCAGTTCTTCAACTGCTGTATAATAAAAACAAGATCTCGTTTATTTATATATAAAAGTATGGTCTTTTATATTGATTTGACATTGAGATCCTGAGATGTAATTTAAGGCACTATTGAACTATTAGATCTGTTTGATAGTAATCTATGGATTGAAATGGATCAATCATAATTTAACCGTTCTTGCAGAGCTTGTGAGTTGTCTTGTTTCAATGCTGCACTAAATATGCTTGGATGTTGATTTGATAGCTACTTGATTGGTTAACTTCTGGGATGAAATAATGTGGTGTCATAATTGAGGTTTAAGCGTTCTTGGTAATTACCGGATTAAACTTGATACGCTAGGAGTTTCTTATATCCGATATAAAGACTTACACTTCAATACATGTCGTAGTCAATAGATTGTAAGATGTATTGATACTGTAGAAGGTGATAATGTATGATATTAGTAGGTGGAATACAACAGAACTCACAAATATGTGTGTCGCGCTCAATTTGTAGCGCATGCGCTACCCGTTAAGCTTGTCACTCTCCTTCGATGTAAAATTTTAATCCCCATACATGTGAACATGCATTTGTCAGTTTTTCGTCACTATTTTGGGAAATGCAGCAAATTAAGATGTATTTTTTCTTTTTGGAATGATAGTAGAGCTTTCCAGAAATTGGTTGTAGACATCATCTAAAAAAAATGCCAATTTTTGATGGAGATATAAATAAAACTCATTGTTAGTGCATTAATATTAAGTTGTATAACACTGCAGTGAAATTACATACTAAAAACGCTTGATAAAAATAAAACAACCTAAATTTCAAGTGTCGCTCATAAAATATGATGCCACTTGAAATGTAAACAACGATAATAAACAAACGCTTCAATTGAACACAATAAAACGCATGCTAAAAAATATGAAATACCCTTTTTGAACCATACATGTCGTGTAGATGATAGCACCCTTGATCACACGGCGCAATCAATTACACAAATGACATATATATCAAAACAGGATTCTATCCAAATCAATAATGATAATAAACAAAGATATCAATTTAGTCAACTACTCATCTATATCGTAGTTGCACTATCAATATAAATAAGATTCAAGCATATAAAAACTACCCCTTAAAAATCAAGGTTATATAAAATAGATATAACAGAAATAAACAAAAACAACCATTTCCCAAAAGGTCGATATTGTCACACTTGACATACAATCCCTTATGGTCAATGCTCTATACAATTTACCCCTTAAAATATCAAATCAATAACAATGTACTCAAAACTGGAAGATTACTAAATATACATCCATTCAAGTCTGATGGTATCCAAGTTCTCCAAATCACTATAAATACCCTCATACTTTTCAATTATTTTAACTCTTCAGAAATCTTTTGTAATAAAAACTTTAGCTGATTATAATTGTATTTCTACTGCTTTTATTTTTATATTTTTTTATTTTAGTAAATAACATCGTAATTTACTGCAAACACAAAAATTGAATATGGACGAATGTAAAGCAATGTTTGCCAAAATGGGAATTAGTATAACATGAGCTACAACGCATAGAAACTCAAGTGATATTTAACAGATGCAGTTGCATTGGAAAACTCAGTTTTTAGGAGTCGAAACACCTAGAATTGTACTGGAAAAAAACCAAAGTACGCATTAGTCATTAAACCAAAGATCGACATCAACTTTCCAAACCACCAGCATTAAATGCAGATATCAATTGTATAATCTCTACCCATGCGAAATAGTAATATGATATACTGTATGAATCAATCAGTTTCACAATTATAATCAATCGTAATAATAATAATAATAATAATAATAATAATAATAGGATCAAATTTTTAACATTATACTCGTAAATTGTAATTTGATATATTATCGTCCAATATGACCTAATAGTAATGAATTGGAGAAAGTACAACTGGTGAAAAACTGATACTCAATGTACAACGAGGTCGAGATTGATAAAAGGTGCATTCATTGTGCGGTGGAAATCGTAACATTTTGATGGATAGAAATTGCATGACCAAGATGTTGTGTTTGCTTCAGGATTTTAAAAAAGGTTCAGAAGCATTCTTCATCATAAAACTCAACTAGAAGATGTTGAATACCCACCATATTATGCGATTAGTATTATTTTGTCTTTTATTTAATTGTTGTATTATTAAAAATCAAGCTTTTCATACCTTATAAAAATGACAATGGAATGTTTCTAATTTCAGATTGACATTTATCATAAGGCGGGCTGATGATATGTTTGATACTACTGTAGGTGGAATCAGTCAATTCAATTTATTGAATTTGAATGCAAATACCAAGGAACCATTTGTAAGTAATTAAGTTGGTTCTACTAGTAAAGCATTGAATAAATTGGCTTGGGACAAAGAGGGTGAAAAGACGGCAATAGGTTCCAGTGATGGCCATCTTTATGTTTATGATATTGGATAATAGGTAAGAATAAAACTCAATGTAAATCGCCTCTAGCGCAATAATTATAAAGTAAGACTATATTATCATCTAATAAACTACCGCACAATATTAACATGTATAATTATTTACAGCAATAAGCTTGAATCAAGTGGGTACAGCATCGTAAATTCTTGAAAAAGTTTTCAAGTATTATAAAATCTCTTATTTTTAAGACTTACAAGGCTTATAAGCGGAATATTAATTTTAAAAATTATTCTTGTCCAGATCATCAATTTTGACATTTTTTAATTTTTTTTTTTTGGTTTTGCAAATCTAGAATTAATTATACTACCAATTATAAAAACAAAAAATATACACATATGCAGAATTTAGCGCTCTATTTGCTTAATAAAAAATAACAATCATTTTTATTGCAAAATATTACATGAAAATCCTTTAATCAAAAAACCGTTTTTGGGGCAAAAGTACAAAGTTTCATTACTTAGTATTTAATATTAAGCTTTTATAAAATGCGTATTAGTTATGGCTACAATTTTCTCTCACAATGTAATTTATTTAAACGTTGATTTTGGTATCAAAATTTGATTTTTCTGTTTTTTGATCAAAATCATGAGTGTTGGTAAGGGTAAAATGAGGCCCAAAAATGTCCGCTACAAAAACTGAATTTTCAGACCGCACATGGTTAAATATAAGAAAAGTTAAAAAAAATACGCATTTTTATTTTAAATGTAGATATATATACCATAGTATAAGAGACTTAGCCGTTCAATCTTGCTATGCTCAATTACGGCGTCGCTCTGCGGGATCGCTTTTGCAATTTTTTAATGAATGTATGGTATGGCAGACGGTTTTTCTGATAGAAAAACATATGTTTCTATGATAATAGCAGATATTGCCTATTTTTTCAAATTTATGGCTCATGCCCTGTAATGCTGCTTTTACATTGGCTGAAATGTGCAATTTAGCAGGGTTTTAATTGCGCTACTAAATAATGTAAAGCCTTGAAAATCCTTTTTTACCTGTGTTGTTTCTTTCTTTTTATTTTTATATTATTCCAAGGATATATTCACTGTTTGATAAAGCATATCAGACTATCGAGTTGGTACTCTTTTCTTTAACTATTGAATACGCATGCTACTGGAACATAAGAGACTAATGTTTTTAATATAGGAAGCAGTCTATATTAGAGACTGATATTTTTATTTAACCGCATTCTAAGATCAAATCGAAGGCAATGATATTTATATCTACTCAATGAAAAGCTAGAACTGGCTACAAACTCACGAAATGTTCCAGAAAAGTGATAAAATTTTAAATGTTATAGAAATACAAAAAAAAAAAGAATAATCTGATATCTTTCCTAATAACCATAGTTCGGATCGTAATTAATGCTTGAAAACAAATCTTCTTACGGCTGACAATTTTAATAAACTAAAATAGTAAGTTTAAAGAAGGTTAATTTGTTTAAATTTTATGAGTGATAAAGTAACATTTATAACCTTAGATTTGGCTTGCATATAAATTTAAGCAGTAAGTGTTATTTAATTTTATGCTCAAGCAACAACCATTATTGTTTCTGTAAACATTATAGCTATTATAAACATATTTATAAATAATAATAATCGTAAATATATTGGCTCTTGCATGTACAGTATTTCTCTATATTATCAACAATGTATTGAATTATGTTATTGTCTATAGTCTATACCAATAAAAACAAATATAATTCAAAACCCCATTCCAGTAAAAAATGCAATAAAATTTTGAAAACAGCACAATGCTCATGTACAAACCAATTTGTGCCCATACGGTCAGCTCATTATTATGCTCACGGTCAGATTTTATTATTATGATGCACAAATAGGAATAATAATGCGCTTATAGGCAATCCTACTATTATGCACACATGTGATTAATGTCCTGCACACGGACAGAATCTATAATTCTGCACATACAGGCTTTTCGTTATGCTCGTGTGCAGTTTCTTTTGTTGTGCTCATGTGCATCTTGTTGTCTTTTTAGCCAGTATATAGTGGGCGCAATAACTCATCATCTGGCTATAGTGTACAGCCCCCAACCTAGGCACAACAAAATTATCTTGTGCAGCACAGGTCTACCGTAGTGCTTTTATATATAAATCCTTTAAGTTTGTGATTTTATGGGCTTTTTTTGAATCCAGTTGTATCATCTTATACTTTTCAAGTTAAATCCGTTACTAGGCTAATAATGTTGTAAGTTGTATTTATGCTTTACTTAAAATAAGCCTTTGAAAAATTGATAGTAATGTTTAGGACATACAGTGACCCCCAAAACTGTCCCAATGTTTCTTAGTTTTAAGTTTAGTATGATTTTCAGGTACAACAAATATATTTAAAGTACGATATATTTTATATATTTCGGAAGATCAATTAATTTCCTTTTATATTAAATTAAAAAAATCTCGAATTTTATTGGTCAATTGAATTTATACCCAATTTGGGACAGTATATGCATTGGGACAGTTTTGAGAGCCATTTTTGATTTTTAGATAATCGATGATTGTAGAACCATAATTTGCACTAGTATCTTGAACGCTTGGAAATCAGTAAATAAACACCTAATTAGGTAAAGAAAATAAAAAAGATGCATATTTCATATACAGATTCTGGTGCTTTGGCCTATTGAAAATTAATATGAAAAAACTTC
Organism: Mucor racemosus; assembly: GCA_027405735.1. Classification (NCBI taxonomy): domain Eukaryota; kingdom Fungi; phylum Mucoromycota; class Mucoromycetes; order Mucorales; family Mucoraceae; genus Mucor; species Mucor racemosus. Next base: position 1,945,548 of record JAPEHQ010000011.1, read on the forward strand.
AGGAGAATAAGGAAAATGATGCCATTAGTCTTTTAAACACCGGTAAATCAGTGCGCCAAGTTGCGGAAATACTGCATGTAGGTAAGCCTGTTGTGGAAAAAATTAAAAAACGGTGTTGCACAAGTTTGGGTGTGTCTAAAAGGGGTCGACTTAAATTTCTGTTTGAATCTGATGAAAGGTTTTGTGTTCGCCAAGCAACAAAAAAAGCAGTCAAAAATTCAAGTAACATTTTAAAATACTTGAGAGTAATTTCGGAGTTAATAAAAGCCCGGAAACTGTCCGAAATCGCTCCGTAGGGGGAGCATAGGAGCAATTATCAAGCCTAAAAAACCTATGCTGTCTCCGGCTAATATTAAAAGGCGTTTAGAATGGTGTCATCTTCGCAAGGATTGGACTTCCGACGAACGGAAAAGGGTGATTTGATCAGATGAGACCAACATTAATAGATTTAACTTAAATGGAAGAAGCTGGCTTTGGATTTGAGACGGTGAGAGCTTGAAATCTAATTATGTGAAGATGACCGTTATAGATGGCGGTGGGAGTGTCATATTTTGGAGGGCCATTACGTATGCCGGAGTTCGATAGATATGCAGAATTGAGGGTACTGTGGATCGACATTTGTATAAACAAATCTTTGAAGACGATTTGGAGCGGACTTTCAATTTTACTTTGGATAAATTAGGCCTTCGTCGTGATCAGATCATTTTCCAGCATGACAATGCTCCAAAGCATACATCAAATTTAGTCAAGGAATATCTATTGGATCAAGACTATGAAGTAATAAATTGGTCTCCGCTATCTCCTGACTTGAATCCGATCGAAAATATGTGGATCTTATTAAAGAGGAGGCTTAATGAGTAAAAAACAGCGCCCAAATGAATCCTTGATCTTTCGGAGCGTGTAACTGAGGTTTGGTACAACACCATTAAACAGGAGGAGTGCCAAAAAGTTTTTGATAGCATGCCCAATTGTGTGAAAGTATATTTGGAAAGAAACGGCCTTTGGACGGACTATTAAATAGGATTATATTTTTTCCCGCGTAAGCTCCCAAAACTGTCCCAATGCATATGCTGTCCCAGACAGGGTATAAATATAGCGGACCAATGAAATTCGAGATTTTTTTAATTTAATATAAAAGGAAATTAATTGATCTTCCGAAATATATAAAATATGTCGTACTTTAAATATATTTGTTGTACCTGAAAATCATACTAAACTCAAAACTAGGAAACATTGGGACAGTTTTGGGGGTCACTGTAGACTAGACTGGGTACATGTATTACTAGTAGAAGTGCTCAAAGGGTTATTTAGACATGATCCTTAGCATAGAATAATGAGTATGGGGTGATAATGATGTATGCCAATTTTATTTCATTTGGTTATGTTACATGTAGTCTATGATGAAATGGTGTAACCTGAGATCCTGAAGTGAGCCAATCATGAACTCGTTCCTGGGAATGGAATTCAGCTATTCCATTTGTATAAACATTCACTGTCTAAAGTTAATCAATCATGAACATCCTATATACTTAACTTGGTTGGTCGTATCCTACTAAACCTGCTCTGGCCAATCTAGTATATCATCATGTTGTAATCAACTAGTTCCTCAAGACTATGATATCATTCTTTATACACGCTTCCAAAACATATAAATACCCTGAATTCTGATGTCGTTCGAGATGGATTCATTATCTTTTTTACCTACAGTATACTCAATAAATATATCTAGTTTTAACTTTATTTTCTAGTTATTTCATTGTGTATATTTAAACAAGTAATACAATTGAACCTTAATTTTTATATGAGATTTCGATACCTCCTGCATCTTATAGCTGCTTGGAATATTAAACAACCGCGCCCGGGCTGTCCGGTAATGTTTTCTAGAGATTTAAAGCTTGGAAATATTATTAGATGGCCGCTTCCGGAAATTGTTCGGCTTTTTTTGGAAGAGTGACCATTGGCAAAAATATGAATCATATACTATGTTGTATGCCTCCAAGTACCATATGCTATCACCTTCTACAATATCAATGCATCATACTATCTATTGTCTACGACATGTACTGAAGTACAAAGTCTTGATATCGGATATAAGAAACTCCTAGCGTACTAAGTTTAATCCAATAATCACCAAGAGCGCTTGGACTTCAATTATGATACCATATTATTTCATCCAAGCGGTTAATCAATCAAGTAGCTATCAAATCAACATCCAAGCACATTTAGCGCAGCATTGAAATAAGGCAACTCACAAGCTCTGCAAGAATGGTTAAATTATGATTGATCCGTTTCAATTCATAAATTACTATCAAATAGATCTAATGGTTCAATAGTTCCTTAAATTATATCTCAGGATCTCAATATCAAATCAATATAAAAGACCATACTACTTTTATATCTAAATAAACGAGATCTTGTTTTTATTATACAGCAGTTGAAGAACTGATTCATTACTCATTCTCTTTTAATTGTATTCTTTTTTTAAGTATTATTTATCAATCCTGAAAATATACGACAGGAATCATACTTCTATCATTTAATAGTAACATGATGAAAGATATACGACATTCATCATTGTCTGATTCGCATGTTAAACATTACGGTTTGACAGATGTCCCAAGTTGGTAATTTGGCTATTCCTAATTCTGATAGATCACTGACAGTTACAGCGCAACTCCCAGATATAATAAATCATAAAATTACAACTAATATAAATAGGGTAGAAGTATAGACTTATTGCACACTATCCATATTTTGAATATAAAAGGATTTAAACTGTATTTTTTTCAAAGCTTTTTTTTTCCATTTTACTGCAATATCAATACACATTTATCGATTAATAATAATTTATATCGTCACATCTAATGGATCCTTGTCTATTAGATCTCAACACACAATTCCAATACCTATATAAACCCACATTTAATTTATTCTAATAAACAGTACTTTTTACGTTGATTTTAATTTACAAAGTCTCGATAAATAAAAAATCATTGACCAAAGTTGACCTAAAATCGGTTGTAAAAAAACTGAGTACCTAAATTAAGGTATTAATTTTTTGTATTCAGAAGATAGTATCCAACCCAAAGCTACTCTGCATTTTTTGTTTCAGCAGAAAATATTGCTTTTTGTTGAGATAATCAAAATAATATTTCATATCATAACTTAACCCTATGGTTAACGGGGTTCCAAAATTGATTTGATGAAAAAAATGATCGAAAATGATCGAAAATGATTAAAAAAAAAACAAAAAAATTTAATAGCTTATGAACTGCATAGTAAGTAGACCTAGCATATTAAGGATTTTTTATACAGTTTGGAATGCTGCATTTACCAAAATAATATTCAGACAAACTTTTCACATTAAATTTTGCGCAAAATGCAATTGAAATTGTAGAGGTTTTTTGACGATACACATCATTTTTTATAAGCATTTTTTAAATATAAATAATGGATATGGTGCACCGCAAAATTATCTATCGATCGAGCTATTACTGAGCCTTCTAGCTGTATTTTTTATAGAGGAAACAAGATTTTTGTCATTTTTTTTTCAAATTCAGAATTTGGGATGAGGGTATATAAGGGAAAAATGGAAGCTAGAAACGAAAGTATCTCTTTGTATACATTTTTGAGGATACCTCTACGAAAAATCAATATTTTTAAAAAAACTAAATTGGGTCCGAGAGATCTCAACAAGCTCAATAAAATGAATATAAAAAAAAATGCTGCTCAATATATCGAACATTTTGAAATCCATTACAAAAATATCAAAAAAATGAAAAAAAAATAAAAGTGCTCAGAATTTTTTTATATTAAAATATGTAATAGAGCGCTTTAAAACAAGTAAGTTTTATTATTAAAAAGTGTTAGCATAGCTTAATGTTTTGTAGAGATATGAAGCCTCAAAGGTTTCAATCCATTAGCAGTGAAATACGCGTAAAAATCTGGAACATTAGCATTGAAAAATTAATACCACTGTAAAAAAATAGGATATTTTTGGATACTTGTTTTTGGATTGAAGCTTAACATCTCAGGTACATTGACATATAATTTTTTCTTGGTGTTATTCAGTGAAAAAAAAAGTTGGGCAGGAATGAAAAGCCAGACCCAGTTTTTAAAGAAAAGGCAGTGAATTTTACGTGTTTTTGAATCTCTCGTGAAATATAAAATATTTTCTCTGTACATTTTTCAAGTAGCTAAAAATCTGAGCTCCATCAGATAGTTATAACGAGCATCGTTGGATAGATTGAAACATTGAAACTTAAATAATGAATCGTTGGACATTTCATCTGCCTAAAAGGCACCGTAATTTCGAAGTCAAATAGCGAAATTCAGGTATTTACCGTATATTGGCTAAAGCCGTTCCTGCTACAACACTACAACAAGTGAGCCCTAAAGTTTGAGGAAATGCTGAAGCAAGTTTTATCATTGCAAACTAGAAAACATTAAAATACAATTAGCCCTTTGCCCTTTGGACTGTATATATGCATGTTTTATTTTTGGTAACAATTGAATTTATGCTCTTGTTCGCATACCCTTTTAAATGTATATACTGTTTCGCTTCTGTCAATGCCTCAATTCTAAAATAAATAATATGAATACAGACTTCAAATAGCAACCATTGTTTTATAATAGTTCGTTTTCAGCTTAATGGCTTGTATGGCGTGGGAAGAATTCTTAAAGTGTGCCAAACTTCATATTGATTGATATGGTTATTACTTGTTCCGGTAAAATTTGAGCCTGATACTCCTTAGATATTATAGAATACACATAAAAATACTACTAGGTAACATAAACGATGACTCCATATATGGGTAATATTCATTTTCCCACAATGCGATTTTGTACCAGACATTATTGCTTGTTGCGTCCCAGTGTATATACTTATACCAAATAGTTATACATTACATATCTAGGAGTGTTTGCTTATATTTATACGCAATCCATACAAAAATATATCTATATGTATTATTATAAAATATTATAAATTATACATAAGAAATTATAAAAAAATGCGTTAGATGGCTGTCAAATCTTCTGTGGTACACTATCAACAAATTCACAAGGAACCGACGTCCTTCGATTACATATACTCTTGACGTTACTTAAGAACGTATCTATTTACATTTCTCAACGCAGTTAATTAGTTTGGAGGTGTACATTCTCTAATTTAATTCTAATTTAGAACTTTTATATTTACGCACATTTCACAATCAAAAAGCTTATCAATATTTATCATCATAACCTTATCGAGAAATTGCTGCACCACAACAGTGTAACGAATAATATATTGTAAATTCAAGTACCTGAATTGTACGTTATTAATTCAATTTTTGTATACACTTGTGATTGACTGATGAGTAATCCAGAAAATTTCACTCTGTGTCTCCATACATCCCCGCCATATAAAAAATATTTTTACTTCTTTTTTTTCTTATAAAACCTTGTTTATTTATATAAAGAAACAAATAAATCAACAATGACAACCGACAAAAATATCTCTCAAATTACAGTACAGCCTATCAAACCATTACAATACAATGAAATTAAACGCACAGTTTACGATATAATCAACGTAGCGTTCCGATCTGATGATAGTTGGACTACAGACAGAGCATTTGTAGCTATTGATCGTATACCTACCAGCGGTGAAGCTGATTTTGATGCCAGATGCAATGAACCCAATGCACTTTTATGTGCATTCGATGGTGATCAAATAGTTGGTACAGTTCATATTTTAGTACAAGGCAGTGAAGCCATTTTGAATTGTTTGGGTGTCAGTCCTAGTCATCAATCGCAAGGTGTTGGTAGTCTTTTAATCCGAGAGTCAATTAAATACATTGAAGAAACCATGCCCTCTATCAAAGAAGCAGTAGTGCATGTCTTTGTCAGTAGACCTGAATTGACTACTTGGTATGTCCGTATGGGATTTAAGGATGTCGGTGAAGTGATACCCTTTCCCTATAAAGATGTTTTAATCGTAGATGAAGCACCATTGGTAATCTTGAGATACCCAATCCTCTAATTGGCTATGTGAATAAGTTAAAAAATAAAAAATGAGATGTTTATACGGTATATTTGACTCCTCCCACTCCAATTTTTCTTTTTTTCCTTTTGGTTCCTTTTTTTCTTGGCAAAGACCTTTTTTTTTGTTTTGTTTCGTCGATTATTTACAACAATGGTTCAACCTACTATTTCTGTTCGTACAGTTGTTTCTACTGACGTTATTTATAAAGAAGAAGCTACCAAGGTTGTCAATGCTGCATATCGTTCAGAAGGTAAGGGGGGAGGGGATTTTGTTTTTGCAATTGACATGATTTTATTACCATGACAACTAACATTTTCTTTATCCATTGACAGGTGGCTGGACCACTGAAAAAGATATTGTAAATGGTGAACGCTGTACAGCCAAAATGATGGAAGATTTCATCCTTGAAAACGGTAAACCTCATACTCTTTTATTTGCATTTGATCAAAATCAAGTTGTTGGCACAGTTCAAATTCAACATGCTCCTGAACACCCTGGAGAGGCAGAAATTGGGTTATTTTCTGTCAGTCCTGAACATCAATCCCGAGGCATCGGTGGTAAACTTGTACGTCAAGCCATGTTAGAAATGCATCAACTTGGTTATCACACTGCAATGATGCATGTTTTAGAAAATAGACCTGAAATTTTGACTTGGTACAAGAAGCTTGGTTTCGTAGAAACAGGTGAACGCATCCCTTTTGTTTGGCCTGAAATGTTAAAGGTCGATAAAGATCTTCACTTTTTAACCTTGAAAAAGGCAATTTGATAAAAATTAAAATAAATAATCGGCTGTTGAACGCAATTGTGCAATGATGTTTATTAGGTTTTAGCCCCTTACAGATTGGGCTTTTTATTTCCTTGTGTTCTGGCCTTCTTTGACCTTTCTATTCATTCCTTTTTTTATTTTTATCTCTTTTCATAAAAAATAAAAATAAAAAAAAAAAAACAAGAAAGAAATGTCTGATTTAAATAAAGTTTCATTGATTGATACAAGTGAAGAAGAGCAAGCAAGTCTTGTTCAAAATAATTCTTCAGAGGTTAATATTCAACAAGAACATGATAATTTATTAGAAAATAATGTCCAACAACACGCTGTTGTACCCGAGAAAAAACAACAAACGGATGAAGCCATTATTGTTACCACTTCTATTGAAGAAGAAGATTGGGAGAATGATAAAAAAGAGCATCCTCTTGCCTCTTTATCCTTGGAAGAATATGAAAACAACGATCCTTGGGCTGCTCAGCCCGAAGATAATGCTTTGTTACAAGTCGAGGAAGAAGAAGAAAAAGAAGAGAAAATCATAAAGGAAGCAGAAACAGTTTTAGTTCAACAGCCTATTGCTACTGCTACTGTATTTGATGTAGATAATCAACAAGAACCCATTATTGAAGAAGAATTAGATGAAGATACTTCTGCTATTAAGGTATTTCCCTCATACATTTCATTTGATTAATCTTAATGTTTCTCATTATAAATTATATTAAAACATGTAGGGATTTCAAAACTTCCATGATACTGATAAAATTGATGATTTAAAAGTAGCAGGCCAACTCCCAGAGTGGTTAATTGGGGAGCATTTCACCATTGGCCCTTCTACATTTGATATCAAATATACTCGTAAAATTGAAATTGATGGTGAGCTTCAAAATGCTAGTGCATTTTATACATTTGGACATTGGTTTGATGCGTAAGTAAACTTGTAGTAAATTAAAAGTAACGTTATACTAAATCTATGGGGGTTTATAGGCTTCCTTTGGTGAATAGATTCGATTTAAATGGTTCCAGAAACGCAGTTACCTACAGAAATAGATCTACAAGTCGTAGATTGGTAGAAAAAATCAGAGAGCATCATGGTTATGCACCTCAACATCCTAACGCTCTTTACATGTCAAATACCAACCAAACTGTGCTATCAAAATTCCTTGGGTCTTCAAAAGTGAATAAGCCTGATGCTGAGCCATGTAGTGCTCGAGTTTTAACGGATATTCCAGGCTTAGAAGGAAGATTATTTGCTCAAAATTTTGCTAACCATGTACAAGAATTGGATCCCTTTGATTTGAAACCTACTCGTTTACTTCAATGGAATGAAATTAATCCTAAATTCAAGGGTACAAGTTCTTGTCCTAATGGTAAATATGATTCTCGCACTGGAGAATATATCAACTTTTCAATGGAAGTTGGTTATCAATCTGTAAAATATAACTTCTTTTCCATTTCTGATAAGAATCCCATGGGATCTCTTATTGCATCTGTTACTGCACCTATGGCCTATGTCAATAACTTTTCAATTACACCAAAATATATCATCTTTGTAAGTTGAAGGTTGTTTATTTAGAAAATAGAGCAAATTTATTGAATCTTATTATAGGTAATTTGCCCTATTTTAGCTAATGCTGGTGGTGTCAAATACAATTGGAACGAGAGTATCATGGATTCTTTTTCATTCAGATCATCAGAGCCTACTTTATTCTATGTCATTTCTCGTGAAAAGGGAGATGTTGTTGCTACTTATCGTTCTGATCCTTGCTTTGTATTTAATCATATCAATGCCTTTGAAGATGATCGTGATGGTGTATTTATTGATATGATCTGTTACCCTGATGATACAATCGCTCGTCAATTATCAACAGAATATCTACGTAATCCTTCTACAATGCAACCATCTCGTTTAGTTGCTTCTGAAGTGAGACGCTATTTACTTGCTAATGTCGAAGAAGAAAATATCACATACATGACAAATAATTCATTGATACCATCCAAGACTAGTGTCACTACTCGAATTTTTGGTCTTTTTGGCAAAAAACAAGCACCTTCTAGTAGTGATTTGGAATACAACCAAGATCAAGGCATGAATAAATGGTACTCCTGGATGCCTGTCGCTTCATATGACAAACGTGTTCAGCCATCCATTGAATTACCCCAAATCAACCCCAAATTTAGCATGTACAAACATACCGTCATGTATGGTCTTGGCTTTTCGGCCGCTAGTTCATTGAAAGATGGTGCTATTTGGGATAGCATTGTCAAGACAGTAAGTTTTTAAATCTATGATCTGCTTATTAATGTACTAACTTTTATATTTAGAATATGGATACTAAGCAAATTGTGGCTTCATGGCACCAGGATTTCTGCTATCCCAGTGAAGCTGTGTTCGTACCAAGACCCTCTATCGGCCCTGAAGATGAAGTTGGCGAAGACGAAGGCGTTTTGATCAGTGTCGTCATGAATTCAGCTAAAGCAACCTCGTTTTTACTTGTTTTGGATGCTGGATCATTGCAAGTATTAGCTACTGCTGATTTGGAAAGATTGGTACCACTTAGTTTTGCTCATGGTTCTTGTCGACTTCGAGAAAACTAAATAAAAATGATCGTCATCATGCTCTCATTCTTTTATTATTTATAATTTTATATTTGTAACTCTTTTCATTAAAAATAACTGCGAAAAATATTTTGAATACTATGTAAAATATGTCGAAGGATCATTTTGGAATACACAAGAGAATGAATATTCGTTTATTTACAATTTTTTGATATCAATATATATGTATGCACTGATTTTTCATAACTGCATATGTACTAGACTGACTATTGTTACTATTGTTACTATTATTACTTTTTTATTGTTGTTGTTGCTATTGTTGTCAAAAAGAATTACGATAAATCGTATACATATTTTTAACATGTGAAATAAATGAACACTCGGCATTTATAGTCTGTATAATCTCATTGTATAATCCATCTACAATATCCCCCTCCCTCCTCCCCAACAAATAGTTATGAAATAGCCACGCCGTTTCATGATACATTCTTTGGCAGCTGATTTGATTTTCCCCATACCAAATATAATCCTGTCTATAATAAGAATAATCCTGCAATGGATAGTTTATGCAAGCAAGCTTTGTAAATAGAAAGTAACGCCAAGCTTCAAATGCTATGATACTTGTTGCTATATCTATTCGTTTACAAAAGTCTAAAAGCTCTGAAATGTTCCTGGTTGCTATGAACGGTAAATCAAATACGGTTCTTTTTGTTCGTTGCCATGGCAACAATTTGACAGGCATCTTTTTTAAACGAAATTTTGACATGTTGGATTTAAAGATAGTCTACATCATTATATGTTTGAATGGAATAAAAATATGTATACATATCTTGAGAAAGAAGAAGGAAATGGAAGTAATCGATGATTTCATCTTTAATGCAAAAAATCAGAGTCGATAAAAAACCAGGAGATTTCAATCGAGGTAATGATAGCATCATTTACGTATTATTACGTTGAATCAAATGTCCGTCTACAATAAAGTTTCGTACCAAAAGTGAATAGGTTGATTGGTTGACCCTTACACAAAAAGGCGTAAAAGAGTCAATCTTATAGAAAAAGGAAATTCAATGATATCATGAAAGTCTATTAAAAAATTTTAATATAAAAAGGGCCACGAAAACGAGCATTTATTTCTCTACTTTTTTATCTCTTATTAAAAAAAACACCTAACGAAAATGGCTTTCACTACATCTGATATCTGTAAAATTATTGCTGGTAAGTTTACATTAGGCGATTGCATCTGTAATTTATTTATATTAATATAAAAAAAATATAGCCATCATCTTACCCCCTCTTGGTGTCTTCCTTGAGAAGGGTTGTGGTTGCGATCTCGCTATCAACATTGCCTTGACCTGTCTTGGTTTCATTCCCGGAATTAGTAAGTTAATTGATAAAAATCATGGGAAAGAAGCAATCAGGGTGTTCTAACACAAAATTTAACAAATAGTTCATGCTCTTTACATTATTCTCAAGTATTAAACAGTGGATATACGCGTTTAATATGTCTTTTAACAGACTAAATGTATAAAACAATACTCAAACATTTACCTATTTCAAAAACCTCAAGAAATAATTATCATATTTATACCAATAATCTTAATAATAATAAACTAAAATAATATTGTTGTATCAAAAAACTTCTTTTTTGTGTGTTTATCATATATAACGCAATGTCGAATGTGCAATAATACATAATTTTTGTGCTCAAAGTTTAAAAAAAAAAAACTTGTGATGATAATTGTATACATGAACATGCATCACGTAGTTGCAATATATCATTGTCCTTTCTTATACGAAACACAAAAGGGATCCAAGTAGATGTGATTATTAATAGTAAAACGATGATGCTCCGTAACTATCCTCATACGTTATAAAAAGAAGCTTTAAGCTTTTGGTTGATTCACTCCCGATGGTCCTCCTTTTCAGGTAACACAATAGTAGTACAAATCATACAAACAAAATGTCTTTTCCGTTAATATGAAACGTAGCATATTTTGTGTTTTTCTAGAAAGGATAATAGGAAACAATATGCCAGCCAAATATTATCACATTGCATGATCATGATATTATGTAGTATGAGTAAATGATTTTATTAGTCTATTATATGTATGTAAATATGCATAGTAAAGTATTTTAATCTATGTAATGTAAGTGTACACTTTTTGGCAATAATGGTTTGGGTATATTTTTAGTACTACAATTCTTCCTGTTCTTGTTTAGTCATAAAAATCATCTTTATCAAAAATATCTTTATCAGCAACTACAAATGCATCACTTAGAATATGATTGACCATGGTTGCTAAACCGACAGTTTGAGTAATAGAATTATGTTTTTCTTGTTTTTGTGATTCTTGCTCATCGATTGAAGTTCTTGGAGTATGTAACTGTTCATCTACTTCTTGCTGTGGAGATAAACTAGGTGACGAAAAATAAAATGGGGCATGTTGATAACCACTATTTGTGCTTGTGGTGGTTAAAAAGGAGTTGATGGATGCTGAAGGGACAATAATCTCTACTTTTTCATCATAATAACACCCTACATTAATAGGAGACGATGATATGACTGAATCCCGGTTTTTATTATTTTCTGTTATTGGAGCTGAAAACCATTCACCAACAGGGATACTATTGCGTTTTGTCTTTTTACCAATGCCTAATGTTGACCAACGATTTCTTTTTTGTGTGCCATTTGTACAGGGCTTCTTTTGCTTTACAGTGCTATGCTTATATTCAGTTATTGTTGTTATTTCATTGGACGTAGTAGGAGTAGAGGGTGAAGATGATGAAAATAAACGAGATATACGATTTAACATTTGATGTTTCATATTGTATTCGATTGAAAAGAAAAAGAAAGAAAATAAATAAAAATGTAGCAAGTATATATTTTATATCTATACAAATGTTGATATGCAATACGGCGTAATAGCCTTTTAGTAGCATCTTGCTTGATTAGGTTTCATTTCCCAAAATAACATTTACATTGATATCATGTACTTGCCTACATGACAGACATTCCCCTATACATCATACTATATATACATCATAGTTCATATATATATATATATATATGTGTCTGCAATATCTACACTATGCATTTCTATCTTGTTGATTTAATGTCTCTAGTATTTGTATTTCATTAATGGTTTTTACAGGCATGCAACAAATGATAGAAAGGGATGCCAGAGAGGGGGATGAAAAGAAAAGAGAGATAAAAAAAGGGGGATGAATAAATACACTTTAAGATGCCTCCTTTCATTTTATTTATTACATTTCCCCTGTTTGCCACTTGCCCGATTTTGTAACCTAATAGAACATTTGATTATTTAGCTCTATATCAAATCTATTTGGTCATTTCACCTACTACCACTTGAGATATACACACCTGAACAAGTTCGTGACGTTTGGTGCTAAATGCACCAAAATAACAAGGAAAAAAATGTCATAATTCAATAACCCTGCTCTTACCACAGTTTTCTTCTCAACCATGCTGTATCGTATTATTCAAAAAGCAACCTTACCAACCACTCGCCGTCTTATTTTCAACACATGTCGTGTTCAATTTCAACGTAATCTTTACTTGACTACATCTAAAAGTAGCATCCATACTAGCGCCAAGCAATTATTTGCTTCCTCACACGATTGGCAGCAAACACCTGCACCTCAACACCCGCTTATTGAAAAGATTCAACGACATCCTACTATCATGCAACAACTCGTAGATTTCACTGAATTACTTCAAAGCAAAGGCGTAGATGTATCTGGTAAACAACCTAGCTTTATGCAGGTCATGAAAGTGATGAATGACCCCGAAATCAAGGAAAAAGTTCAAAAATTAGCTCAAGAAATGCAGGCTGCTGGTATTCAACTCGATATGCAAACAATTCAAGAATTACAATCCAATTTCTCTAGCATGTCAGCAAATGCAGCAGCTCCACAACCAACCTCTATCATAGATGAGAAACAGTCAGCAGTAAACGAGAAGCATGAACATCAACAACGAGATGAAAAGGAACACGGTAGAAAGCGAGGCGTTATGAATAGAATGAAGGGATTGTTCAAAAAATAAATAAATTGCGCATCATAGTATATAGAAGTAAATCAATGTTGGATTTTAAATTTGATTTTAAACCTGTTTCAGTAATATGTAGATCATTCCAATTGTGAATGTATATAAACTTTGATTTGAAGGTCTAGCGTCAATAATTGTGTATTCTGAATTTTTCGTACAATTAATTTACAATTGAGCTGTCTCGTTTCAATCATGAGTGTTTGCTGGATGAATTACTACGCAATTATCACCCATGTTACGCTCGTGAGACCAAACATTAGCTGCATGTCTGAGGCAGTCCGAGAACTGAGAACTGTGCATGCATTTAAAAGTGACCTCAAACTACACATTCACGACAATATAGACACTTGAAAATAATATCAGCGTTAACTATAGACTCTATTAAGTATCTCAACAGCATTAGATCGTTTCTAAATATATTATATTCATTCGAAAAAATCCTTTAAAGTAAAAAATTGTAATGAATTTTGATAATCGGTGTTCGAAATCCTTTTTTTTTGAAAATGAATTTTTTTCATCGATTTTTACAAAAAAAACAGAAAATCGTGAATAATGTTATAAATTGCAAGGTAAATGCATTTTAGATATTAATCTAACCCACTGTTATTTTTTATTCTGCACTGAATGGTATAATTTTTGAATATGAATTTTGAATTTAACATATACTTATAGCCAAAAAGTTAAAAACTGGTTTTTCGAGATTTACTAAACAGTTTATTAATATTATTTCAAATTAAAAAAATGTAACTTATAAAGAAATTTAATACCTATAATTTGGTATATTGCTTTTCCAAATATCTCTATTTTTCATGGAGAAATCAAAGATATTCGATTTGGAAAAAAAAATGACGACCAAGTATAGGGAATTTTTTTGGGCCAGATGGGTGACTGTTTTCAGTCAAGTTTAAGCAATAAGAGTATGAATTTTCAGAAATTTTATTATACAATATTCCATTTTCTCTAAATGTTCCTCTAAATTCAACAGAAATATAGTGTAAAATCTCATCTGAAGTAAGAAAATTAGTTGAAAATTAAGTAGCTCATTGAAAACGATACAGCCATGGCTGTGTTCTTTAGTAATACGCTTAACTAGATACGTGCATCACAATGAGCAATAATATTGTTGTGTGCAACTGTTCAATTTGCTTTTCCTCTCACTAGCCTTTTTTATCTGGGAAAGGTGATTTGCACTTCTTTATTTTTCATAGTTCAAAATGTGTTTTAATATTCAATTCTAGTCATCTATTATTAATTTCAACAAAGAAACAGCATATAACCATGTAATTAATCTCTTTCTTAATCTAATGAATACATGTTTGACAACCTACTGCCTTTCAATTAATGATATTTGAACATACACATTTCTCCCATTGATCGTTTAATAAGTATATTTGGTATCTTATAGATTCTATTTAAAGGAAAGCCTCATAAAATATGTGGTACCTTAATACGTTCTTCAGAGTCTAAAAGCAACGGTGATACGAATATCATAAGGCTTGTGTTGGTTACAGATTATTACAAAATCATCGAAATAAACTTTTATTTAATAAAGAATTCCAAGGTACTCTTATATTCTACATCTTCTTTTTGTTACCAATATTTTTAACGATATTTGAAATGCATTTATATTTTATTTTGATATGCATTTCACTATTGTCTTTTACACAAGGTGGCCTGATTTTTGACAGCCATAGTGAAATTTTAGATTTGCACAATACATTGCGAGAAAAGCACAATTCCCCCGAATTAAAATGGAGCATCAAGCTCGCAATTGAATCAAGATCTTTTGTGGACGGTTGCGATTTCTACAAGATAGTAAATTATAAAAACTCAACCAACAACATTGCGCAAGGATATGCTAATTGGAATGACACAATCTTGGGTTGGTACAGTGGACAGAAATACTACAATTATGATAAACCCAAATACATCAATAAGGCAGGCCCTTTTATTGCCATGATTTGGAAATCATCTACCCATGTAGGGTGCGCTTCCTTTAATTGCGGTAAAGAAGTTGGTAGACTCTATCAATGCGAATATTCTCCTAGTATTCCTGTTGAATTAGTATTTGATAAAAATGAATACATTGATAACATTGATGAATAAAAGCTATTGCATTGCACTCCTCACGTCACATTATACCTTCCCTTTGAGTTTAAAACTTATGATCTGGGTGAAAGGATGTTGCCTGCCCCAGTAAAATAAAAATTCTTATTCTTTTTTTTTCTTTTCTTGTAATTGAATATCTCGTCAAAAATGTTGAAACAAGTTGTGAATGTCAACAGCAATAAAATTGCTTTGAAGCAGTTTTCAACCAGTTCTATTGCATTTGCAGGCCGCCAAACTGGTAATCGTAGAAAAGCCGAGAAAAAATTCGATGTTGATTTTATGCCAAAATTTGATTTTGATGACCAAACTACCATTGGCCATAATCTTTTCGAAAATATCAGAGAAGTTCGTAAATATTTGAGAAAGACCGAGTTTGAGTTGCCCAAATTGAATGGTAAGTTTTTATACATTTAGCATTTTTAATTTGACGTTTTGACCCCCCTGGTTTTATCATTTACAGCTTATGCCAAACCTTTCGAAGCACCTACAACCGATCAAATTTTGAAGTTCAAGTCACATACTTACTTGGGTGAAGGACATCCCGTAGAACGTAAAGCTGTATTGAATGTCAAGGTTGCTGATTTGGGATTGAATGAGACAGAAAAGCACAAATTATTGTTGTTGAGTGGACCTAGATATAATGTTAATACCGAGGAATTGGTCATGTCAAGTGAAAAATTCCCCCACCGCAAGCAAAACAAAAAGTTTTTGATTGATACTTTGCAAAAGTTGATCAAGGAGGCCAAGGTAAGAAACATATTAATGTAGAATGTATAGTGTCGCTAAAGTTATGGATTTGAAATCAAATAGGATACCAAGGACACTTTTGCCGATATTCCTCTTGATTTACCAAAGCCCAAGCAAAGATTAGAGTTCCCTAAAGAATGGATCAGATCACCAACCTCAGCAAATGTTGATGTTTCTGCTTCTGAATCCAGTTTAGATGCTACTGCCAAGATCATGGAGGAATTAGTCCAAGCTGCTAGCAACAAACATGACAATGTTATCGACAAAAAAACCATTTAAATTCTTTAGATTTTTTTATATTATTTCAACACGCACTTCTTTCACAACATTACTATCAGAACCCAATTGTACAAAAAAAAACAGAATAAAATTTTATTTGATTATCAAAATATGAAAGATTTAGCAAGGATTTGCAAGCAATGTAGCTGGCAAATCAGTCTTCAAAGTGAAATTAGAGTACATGACACCCCAATAAGCTTCAACACCTGCCTTATAAGGCTCATCTCTTGCAGAGAAATAGATCATGTTAATGTTTCTTTGTCTGGTAACACAGAGAACATCAGACAAATACAATTTTTGATTAGCAGGTGAAGCAACAGAAGCTCCAAAATTTCCACCAGAAGAAGGCCAGCCAGTTTCGGAAATACGAACAGGTTTGCCGTTAGCTTTTTGAACAACGGAATCATAATGAGCCATTAATGTGGAAGCACCTTGATCAGCAGTAACACCTTCCCAGTAAGGGAATGCATTCCTAATTTAAGAAAAAGTTGAGAATACAGCATTTGACATTTACTATATATTACTACTTACATCATTAAAAAGTCTAATTTCTCGACTACTACAGGAGGGAACTTGTAATAGACATCAGCAGTAGTTACGCTAATACCCTTGGGTTTGACCAAATCACCAACAGCGCCAATCCAATTCGCCAAAGTATTCTCGTCAGTGTCTTCTCTGTAGAGAACTTCAGAACCAACAATGATAGCGTCAACTTTGTCCAAAGCTTCTTGTTGGCTATTGGCAAGGATAGCCTCCAATGCAGCTATTTCAGAATTGAATGTGTCAGGACGATCAATCCACATTCCCAAATAGATATTCATGCCCAATTCATTAGCTGCTTGTAATGCAAGAGCGCCTTCGTTACAAACAGACAAGGAAAATGTGCGGACTCGGTTAGTATACTTTTTTATTTCTGCAAAATCAGCTTTTATATTCTCATAGGAAGGACAGGCGTTTTGATTCAACCCATAATTAAGGCCATAGAAATAGTTCTCTCCAGCAACAGCGCCAAGGATAGACAATAAGATGAGTATCAAAAATTTCAACATTTTTGGTTTCGGTGCAATTCAAACTTGCAAACAAACAAATTCAAAAGTTCATCCTACTTATAAAGAATTTATTCTATGCTTAGCTTGTTTTCTTCTTCCTCTTCTTCACTGAGACATATCCATTCAAAATACGTTTTCTAACACTCCTGGCCAGGTTATTTTGCTAAACAAGGGATTCAAATGTTTGTTTCATTGGCTTTGTTCCTGGGTGACGATCCAGTGCCAAGACTCTAGATCAATCTTATCGACAAGATTCCAGTCTTATTCTGATTATACCATCTATAGAAACATCAGAAATAAATTAAAAATAAAATCTGATGATAATATCCACACCAAAATCTGAAGATCGGATTGTAATGTGCATTGTTAGAGTTATATATGCGATTTATAAACATGCAATTCATTTTTTTTTTTTTTTTTTTTTTTTTTTGGTTCCATGACAACTATGACAAAGATGTTTGATTCAGGATATAAATCTAAGCCCGTAATTAACGGATTCTCTTAAACCGATGTAAAAAGACCCTATGTGTAAACGGTAAACACATAGAAAAATCTCTCAATTCATCATAAATGACGATATATATCGTCGGAAAAGCATTCATTATTGAAAACAATACGTATATTCGGATCTGAAACTATTAGATGAACTTTAGAACTTTCTTTTGTAGGAAGGTATATCCACTTTGCCTAGAACATTTAAAGATAATCGTTTGATTTGCACCACATCTGAACAATCATGCTCATTATTTAACACGATTCTTCTGGTCCTGAGTTTCTTTAGCAAGCATTAATGATACCACATATCTTTATTGACTTGAAAGATGCTATGTATTATTATTGCTCTCGCGATTTACGCATTATAGGTGCAATCTGTTCTATTATGATTGAGTTAAAGGTACATACGGTATATAAACGCAGTTCTTTAAAATATCCACTCTGGCCTACAAATTCCATTCAAGATGTATCTAGGTACATAGTAGGGTTCAAATGGTCCTTAAAAGGGTCTCAAATTTTCTCGCCCAACATCAGTTCGATTTCTGTCAAATTTTGAAAACATGTACCTTTCCCCAACATCTATTTATATCCGATCTTAATGCTAGTATCAGAATATAAGTGCATTGACTCAAAAGTGACATAATTATTGACCTGAAATAGACCTAAAATTTATTGCAAAATTTAAATGCCATTATTGAAGTATTTATCTTTTGTATTATCAAGGTAGATCCAGTTGAACGCTACTCTGAATTTTTTGTTTCAGCAAAAAGTATTGATTTTTCATCGAGAAAATCAAAATCATAGTTTACAGTATAGCTCACAGCTTATTCTAACTGAGTTTCAAAATCGATTTGACAAAAAATGATCGAAAATGATAAAAAAATCAAGTTCGTTTAAAAGCTCATGAACTGCATAGTAAGTTGACCTAGAGTATTAAATAGATTTTGTATAGTTTTAAATTTTGCATGCATTTAAACAAAAATCAAAAAAACATTCCACATTAAATTTTGCGCAAAATGCAATTGAAATTTTGGATATTTTTTGAAGATACACATCACTTTTTGTAATTATATTTAAAATATAAGTAATTGAGATAATGTACCGCAAAATTATCTATCGAACTAGCTATTACTGAACCTTCTAGCTATATTTTTCGTAGAGGAAACAAAATTTTTGTCCAAATTTTTTTCAGTTTCAGAATTTGGGATGAGGGTATATAAGGGAAAAATGGAAGCTAGAAATGAAGGTATCTTTTTGTACACATTTTTGAGGATATCTCCACGAAAAATCAATATTTTTAAAAAAACTAAATTGAATTCAAGAGAGCTTAACAAGCGTGATGACATGAGTAAAAACAAACTGCTACACAATTTAACAAATACTGAAATCTACTACAAAAATGCCAAAAAAATAAAAGTGCTCAAAATTTTTTTATATCAAAATATATTATAGAGCACTTTAAAACAAGTAAGTTTTATTATTATAAAGTGTTAGTATAGCTTAATGTTTTCTAGAGATATGAAACCTCAAAGTTTTCAACCCTTTAGCAGTGAAATACGCGTAAAAAATCTGAAACCTTAGCACTGAAAAATTAATACCAACTGCAAAAAGTAGGATATTTCCGGATACTCATTTTTGGATTAAAGTTGAACATCTCAGGTACATTGGCATATAATTTTTTTTTGGTGTTATTTGATGAAAAAAAAAGTTGAGCATAAATAAAAAGTTGGACTCAGTTTTCAAGGAAAAAGCAATAAATTTTATTCATTTGTAAATCTTAATTGAGAAATGATATCATATAAAGCATTTATTGCAAGAATCATCTTAATTATTATCGAAATACGTAAATTATAACTATACAAAGTTGAACAGATTGTATGATTTTAGAAAATTTAGAAACTTGTGATGATATACCGTATGTCCAACTCATAAGTATAATTTGTGAGTGATTGAATCATGCAAATGGAATATATATTCTTTCCAAATAAAATGTTATCGTATATGTAAGCATTAAAAGCGGTGCTTCATATTTGGGTGTTTATAACTCAAGTTTTGATATAAATTGTAGAGCAATTCAAGCAGAAATACGATATCATATCCACTTTTACCGATCTAC
Organism: Mucor racemosus; assembly: GCA_027405735.1. Taxonomy (NCBI): domain Eukaryota; kingdom Fungi; phylum Mucoromycota; class Mucoromycetes; order Mucorales; family Mucoraceae; genus Mucor; species Mucor racemosus. Next base: position 1,965,759 of record JAPEHQ010000011.1, read on the forward strand.
ATGTGTAATTGAAATAGTGATATTATCGAGCCAAGCTTGTACTAGTAAATTTGGCTGACAGAACATGGCTCGATACCAATGCTAGATTGAAATGAAGTAATGTATTTTTATATTCAGAGACTCAGGCCAGAGTCTGTATATACCTGTATATGCATCAACAGTAATGCATAGAGTGCATACACATACAAATAAACTCATGTATAGTATACGTTTTTGCAGCTTGCATGCATTTCATATAACAACAAAACATGATACTAGTGCATTTCAATTATATACAAACCAACTGAAAAAAACATCTTACAAAGATGATAGCAAAAGCATACATGCTACTTATATTGGTCTCATGCGAGACATACTATTAATCTAATTCATTGTGTAAATAATCAATCAAACGTATCAGGGTACATGGATGTAACATTAAAGGCAAACTCCGTTTCAATGAAATTGGGTCAATCGACGTCATGGTACCATAAGCAGTGGGGAAAAATAGATGTGTTCATCTGTATGCCATCATGTTTTTCTTTGAAGAAAGTTGGTTTTGTAGTGGTAGTTGTGGTGGTGGTGGTGGTGGTGAGGGAGTCGGGGATCCATCACGTGTGGTGCATTAACAAAAAAAATATTTGCCTTGCTCTGTTGTTGTGCATCACATTTTATCTCTTTTCTTTTTTTTTTTTTTTTTCATTTTATTATACAAAAAAAAAAGTAAACCAAATGTCGCTTATTTACGGTTTAGTTGCTCGTGGAGCAACCATTTTAGCAGAGCATACCAATAGCAGCGGAAATTTCGCTACTGGTAATAACCTTGATTTGCATTCAGTACGCCTCTTGCTAATAATATTATTTCTTTGTAGTAACTCAAGCTATCCTTGAAAAGATTCCACCAAACAACTCTAAACTTACTTATGTTTACGATAGGTAAAGAAAAAGAGTATCATGTACATTTGTATCAAGATATTTATATTATAGCATAGATATTTATTTCATTATATTTGTGAAGATGGCATTACTTATATGTGTATGGCTGATGATTCATTTGGTCGTCGTATTCCATTTATCTTTTTACAAGATTTAAAAGAAAAGTTTTTGAACACATATGGTAAAAACCGAGCCTTTGAAGCGCCACCTTATGGCTTGAATGAATTCTCTCGAGTGATTGAAAAGCAAATGGAATACTTTTCAACAAATCCAAATGCAGATCGTTTAAAGCAGGTTCATGGTGAAATTGAACAAGTTAAAGATGTTATGGTTCATAATATAGAAAGAGTTTTGGAAAGAGGTGAACGTATTGAATTGTTGGTTGACAAAACAGATAATTTGAATCAACAAGCATTTGCTTTCAAGAAGAGAAGCACTCAATTGAAACGTGCCATGTGGTGGAAAAATACCAAGATTATGGCAATGATTTGCTTGGTTTGCTTTGTAGGTTGATTTACTATCGTTTTATTATTGTAATTTCTAATTCTTTTGGTCTAGTTGATTGCATACTTTATTGCTGCTTATGTTTGTGGTTTCCCAAGTAAGTCCCTCTTTTTAATATAGTAAAATATGTTAATAACGAACCCTTTTTTCTTTTTCTTTTTTTGCGTAGCTTTTGGATCATGCAGAGCCCAAACTAATCCTCCACCCAATTAATCAAATATCCAATTTAACCAATAAATAACACATATACGTATATTCTATATACATTTTGAAAAAAGAAAAAAAAAGCATTTATTTTGTAATAAAAAAGATCTATTTTTTGGTTTATTATACGACTGGTAATCAGGCAAAATTATGAAGCATTAGGTGGAGGTGGAGGTGTGTGAGATGCAGCTTCTTTTGCGGCTGCTGCTGCTGCTTCTTCAGTTGCTTTTGCTTTTAATTCTGCTGCTTTTTCCATATCAAATCTTTCCTTGGCTCTCACTACTTTAGATTGAATATAAAATGAACCTCCTTTAGCTGGATCATTTGCTCCAAATAAATGTTCATAATTCTAAAAAATCACAAATGTATCAGAAAACAATGTTATCCCAAAGCACTCTTTCATGTTTTTACCTTTGATAGTTTTGTAAGATCAGCTTCCTTTGTTATATTCAAAATCTGACAGGCTTCATCCATAGACATACCAGTCTTACGGGTTAAAGCATCCAAAACTCCTTCCTTAGTACCAGCTCTTCCACCGGAAGATGCTGCTTGTGCACCTCCATTCTTACCAGCATCTGTAAATGATTTCTGCATTTAGCAAATGTCGCAAATATTTCCCAATTCAATAAAAGAATACTTACTGGCAGCGGCTTGCTTGTATGCAGCTACGAAAGCTCTGGTTACAACAGAGCCCAAAGAAACTACAATTTGTGCTATAATTCTGGAAGACTAAAATATACCATTAGTTGTGATGCAATGTCTAACTCAATGCAATCCAATTTACCATTTTATTATAATTTATGGAATAAAATATTAAAGACGAGGGGTTGAAGGGTTAAAAAGAAGGAAGAAGAGAAGAAGGAAAAAAAACTTAATGAACCAGCGGGGCCTGGTTAAACCCAAACAAGAAAGACGTTTTTGTATGGAAACACCATAGATCGGTTTGTCAAAAACTACCCAATCAATTCTTTATTTTGTATCTAATGAATGAACAAATTCGTCTAGATATTGACTTGTTTCTGCAAACCACGCAAAAAGTGAAGTAATAGAAGGATGTCCAACGATGGGCCCTTCAATAGCAGCTCTAAAACCAATGGATTTGCTGTTAATTCTATCAATAAAATCTCGACCCAATGGCAATTGCAACACTTTTTGGTTCAATTGGTCGTCATAAGCATGCTTGTTGTTTAAAAAGTTATCGGGACGATATAAATCCACATCTTGATCCCATTCAACATCTTGCTCAATAAGCTTTTGAAGATAAATAATGTGGTTTGTAATTGCGCTTGATCTAAAAAGTGAGTGATTGATGTCTGAGAATATTTGATAAAACCTCTCGACAAAAGGTTTGATTTGAAAGAGTTGATCCACAATAGGTCGATTGGTAGTTTGATCAAATAAACCATAGCGATCTAATTGTTGAAATGCTGAAGTAGAAGGTGTAGATCTATTTGATTTGAGTGTGCTTCCCATAGTTTGATCTAAGTCTGAAGCTAGCCAAACAAATCTACCATGCTGTTCTGGATCTTGGTAAAGCATATAGTTATGTGCTGCTCCCATATAACCATCACCATGGCCTAGTAAAACCTCAAAAGCGAGACTATGGAACACAATGATCAATTATTATGAAACAATACTCTTAAATATACTTACTGTTTCAAAAACAGGGAAACATCAAACCACTTATTCCATTCATGAGCTAACTTCTTTTCATCTTTCTTTTTGGAATGCTTGTATGAGCTTGAGTTTTGAATGAAATCAATAAAAGATACAAGATTTACTAAATTGTCTTTTGATTTGTCACCATGAGCTATTTCTTGTACTTTGTAAGGACTTAAATTAAGTCTGCTTTCAATGTAATCATTAGTAGATGGACCCAGGTAGCCCAAATTTGCTCCTGATTGTAGTTTACCAACAGCCAACGGATTTTCTTGCATACTACCTTGATATAGTGCACCGTTTTTCCAATTTGGCTTGCTATTACCCAACACATTTTTCAAAAAAGGGTTTTTATAGTTATCTACAACTAAATAGAGCCCCTGGGGTTCTTGATTAATGAATAATCTACATTTGCGTGCCAGTTTTAGTCTCATTATGGACAAAATTATATAGATAAAAATAGTACCTAACGAATGATGCTTTGGCAGTAGGCAATTTTGAAGCGTCTAATATATCATAGAATAATTTTTCTCGCATGTAGCTAGGATCAGTAGCACATGAACGTAATTTGAAGCGTCGATAACCGTTGATAGATCCTCCTTTATCAATATGGACACTATAAGACAATTTTTTAAACAATCTTGATGTTTGTCCACTTAATCCAATCTTGACATTTTGAAACTGTTCTAAATGATCTGAACTAATACGAGTTACATTTGCACTAATTCCAATATCTTCTAGAACCTTTTCTCGTAATATTCCGAAATCTGCTGGATTTGTTTGAATGTGCCACGTTGGAACTTCATTAATGGGATGTACTTGATTTCGGTCTAAGTTTCCTCTGTATTTGTAATCTTTTTTTACACCCTTGTATCGCCAATTGACTTGAGAGAGCAACTGTTGTTGCCGATCTTGGTTATCACGTTGTCGTTGTATACTATGGCGACCATAGAATTCATATGGGGTAGATGCGCCATTGTTATGCTGCTCCAAATGACGATAGAATGGCTCACTATCAACCTCCTTATTTTCATGATCTACAACAATATACTTGTAACGGGTGAATAATAGAGGTATATCTGCAGTGCCGGTATATATAATATTATTTGTGGAATTTGTGTTGTCTAATAAGTATACTCTATTATTTTCCTCTAGTCTCACTGCCATTTTATTGTCATTACGGTTGTTGGTTTGATTTGGATTTGGATGAAAGTTGGGTGTATGAATTACATTAAACGTTATGCTTGAAACATCATAATTTTGTGCAGCACGGCCATGTACGCTGCCACAATAAGCTACAGCTAGAATTGCAACTGTCATATGCAAGTTTAATATCAATTGAATTTATTTTCGTGTATATATCTTACTTACTATGAGCTATATATACTCTTTTCATTTGGTTATTAAAGGTATTTGAAAGGAAAGAAGATAAAATAACATAGAATGATAAAATATATATATATTGAGAATGTAGTTGTAAATACAATAAATATTATAATAACCTTTACATTTATTGTGTTATAGTTTGTCGAGAATTATTCATGGATTTTACATACAAAACGGGGATGTCTCCTTGGCTTTGTAGGGATAATACATTACAGCATTTCACCCGAATAGCGGGTACGAAATCTGTTTTCAATTTTTTTTTTATATGAAATATAAAAATTCACAATAACAAACTTTATATAGACTTTCAAATGGGTCAAAAGCAAGATGCTATTTTTTTTTTGGTAAAATAAAGAATGAATTGCTAAAGGAACAATGAATAAAAGGAAATGCATATACTGCAATGTCACTGAATGTTGTTTATTTTTCGCTAAAATTTAAATTCAAAGATGTTAATAATAATGAATATAAAGTAGTAAATAATAATAGTAGTAATATGTAAAAAATGAGGGGGGGGGGGTAATATGTGTACAAGATTATATGAAATATGTGATTCTTCAGAACCTGCTGAAATTATATCTATTATATGTATGTGTGTATAATTTTCTCAAGTCTAATTAAACTTCTTCGTCACCATTAATACGAGTTGTTGATGGTATATGACCATGCGATGTAATTGTATTGTTCATACTATACTGATTCGAATGATTTTGTTGTTGTTGTTGTAATTGATGATTTGAATTATAAGGTACATCTGAAAAGATAGAAGAGGGTGCAAATGATCTAGCTGAAGTTCTTCCTGGTATATTGATATTATTTACTTGTTCGTTGATCTGCTGTTGATGCAAATTTTTACGATCATTGTTGCCATACGAGTTAAGTACCATACCACAATGCTCACAGAAACTTTGATCTGGAAGACGAGTATAATCAACTCTTAAAGCTTCAACTAAAAGAGTTGATTCGATGATTTCAAAATATACAGTAAAAGCCTGAGCATACAGTAAATTATCAGTAAATGTTTCAATTCAAATCTATCAATAGAAACTTACATCCGATCTGTTACCCAGAAATTTGGTTACCTTGAATAAATTCATGGCCAAATTAACGACAAAAGTTAAAATCAAACAAATAAGTGATTTACGAGCAATGTATTCTATTATTTGATTTCTATGGCTCATTATTATACGGGAATTCCTGATATGTACGTATAATCTAATATCATGTTGTGATTAGTGTATTTGCGTAAAATGTTATTTATTGTTTACCCACCTTCTGACAAACATGCCACTAAGAAACAAATTGGCTAATGCATCAGCAACAAAGTTCAATATAATGACACCGGTTCCCCTATAATAATTGAATGTAAGTACATTATAGGGTTGAAGATATATAAAACATACCATTGAGCAAGACAATTTGAACCAGATTGAACTGATTGAGACATAAGTTGTTGCTGTAATGTATGAAATGCCAATTCATATGGCCAATCAGCAAATCTAAGTGTAATCAAGAAAATGCCAACAAATTTGATCCAAATAGAATGCTTGTCTGATTCCAATATAATAAGTCTTTTAAACATGATCGAATAAACAAGGATATAATCTATTGAATGGGAAAATGTTAATAAAATTCAATGCAACGTATCCCCTGATAATATTACTCAGATGCCACAAACTAAAAAGAAGTAAAAGCTGCATTAATAAGATTATAATACAAATATAAAGTTTAGCAACTTACGATACAAGTAAAGGCCAGAAAGCACATGTTGTAATTTCAAATAATGGAACAATGCCATATAAAAATCGATGAATAAACATCACTACGACTTGTGCAATATTCATTAAATGGCTATAATTATAATGAAAATTAAATTTCTCATCAAGTGCTGCAATAAAATCATCCTTACATTAAACCGCGTGTGCGACGATATTGCCGAAGACAAACAAAGAAATTTCGAACACATATAGTAACAGCTATCCACATACCGATCATACTGATACGATCTATTACTCTTTCACCATAAGCTGACAATTCAATCATAACTTGTTAAATGTTGTTGATCGATTGTAAATGTGTTTATTTTTTTAATGAAAGAAAATGCAAGAGATCTGAATATATATATTGCTGTTGAAAGTTGTGTATTAACGAAAAGAGAGAGAGGGGGGGGGAAAAAGAAAAAGAAACCGAAAAAGAAGGATTGCCATGATTCTTTTATATTATTAAGACATCTAGTTCAAATGTAGAAAAGCTTCTTTTTAAGACGGAGTGGCAAAACAGTGGCCATGAAATGAGGGGAAGTTGATCATTTCATCAAATTAGATGCAAGTAGACCACCGAAAAGGTATCTTTCCAGTGTTTCCCGTTTGAATGATAAGGGAGATTGGAAAATAGAATAGTATGACACCGAAAAAAAAAAATAAAAAAAATAAAAAAAATAAAAAAAACTGATTGTTACTAAATATACACACATATTATGATGATACCATTTATAAAATTGAAAAATAAAACGCTGTAATATCTGAATTGAACTGAATTGACAGAACTACAGTTTTTTCCCTGTTCCTCCATAATTTACCATCTTTCCAATCATTTGTATTACGAAAAACCAATCAACAATTACATGGTATAATTTTTAAAAAAGCGGGGAGTAGGAGGGTAGGATAGCAAAGAATTTACAAGATCCGATAGGCACTTTAATTACCTATGCATGCATCAGTCTCATCACTGCATTTCCTCACCTACCACGTTTATATGGGGTTTTCCCCATTCTACTTGTGAGATCATCATGTTTTTAAGAAATTAGTTGATATTATTAGACATCATGCCATCATCTTTCTCATTAGTTTGTATTATAATAAAAAAATAATAAAAAAAAAACAAGAAAAAGAGTTTTTGGATCATCATGAATGTGTACATGTTGAAAAAGCAAAAGTTGCAAGCTATGCAAAGAATTACTGTAATTGTCTTCAAATAATAAACCAAGAAAATCAGACTTGAGGTTCCCCTTTTTGTCCAAAAACTGGGTATCATTGCGCCAAATTAGTAATCAAATGCATGTAAGGATATATAAAAATAGTCGCAATTGCCTTGGTATGCTATGCACTTTTATATGTAATAAACATGTCCGAAAAAAGCCTTCCAAGATGAACAGTTGCATTTGTATGTACAAACTGGCTTTGTAAATTGCTTCACCTTGGCATACTCTAGTAACAACATTAAACAACAGTTAACATCAAGATTTATCGGTTATCATTATAAACCATTGATTACAAGCAATGCCATATTAGCATAGCAGAAGTAGTATTTGATGTATCGGTATAAAACTCGGGAAATGTTTATACATGGCTCATAGATTTTGATTTGCTTAAAATATAATTAAACCAAAAGAGAGTATGTATACATATCCGATTCATTATAACAACATGTGGTGATAATCATCAAAATATTAAAATTAAGGCTTGAATATAAGCTGTTCTGTGTGGCGGTATAAAAGATATTAATATAATGTCATTTAGTGCAATATTAAAGGGCGTACATGTTAAGGTAATACTCCCTATTGAACACACTGTCGGCATATAATTTATCATCAAACGATGCCGAATTATTGAACTCGAGTCTTTTTCACCAAAGACAAGTATGTATAGATATATGATATAATCATAGTACTGAATAATTATATACTGATATACGGTATATGCAGCATATGTTAAGATAGCGCTATCATATATAACATATTTTACAGTACTGCATGTGTCAAGTATATATAGAAATTAACAATTTCGGCTGTATATGAAACTTGAGCCTATAATAATGACATTGCGTACATATAGCAAGATTGCGTCAATGCTTTTTTTTTATACAATATATACAAGTATATCCACATGTTTATTGTTTGCATGGACCTATAGAAAATTTTAGGTTTGTCTAATCTAAAATCATTGTTTATATGATATACATAAAATTAATTGTGTTCAAGTTCATGTGTATATGATGTATTTCAGTTGCAGACATTAAAGTGATTTATTATTCGGATGTTGCGGTTCGTACATTTTTAGCCTGGTTAATTATGATAAAGCCCTTATTTTTAACTTTATTGAACCAGCAATGTTTGATCTTTTAATCATCATTATCTTGAAACGCATACTATCTAGATCTACATGAAACTAGATCTAGCAAGTATTGATAACTAAAAAATTAATCGGATCTCACGTACCCATTGTAGTACAAGTCAATTTACATGAGCCAAGTCATTATCGTAAAAATAGATTTATAAAATCGTTCAGATATGATTAACATTTTTTTCACAACTAGAACATTCGTTCCAGCTTTTTACTGACCTTTCCCTCTAATTGCGTAACCTCGTGCAGCGCTAGCTATTGATGCCTATTGATTGCCAACCGGCACATACTACATTTGGACTGACTGCAAACGACGGTATTTTCCTTAAAGTCAAAATCAAAAGGCAAATACACCTTAATCAATAGATTTCTTTCTCATTAAAACATAAAAATACTGGGATATATTAAGTTTATGAAAATGCGACAGCTATCAACTACTATATCCATTAGTTTTCCAAGAATATGTTAATTTTTGTAGTGGATTCAAGACCATCGCTCTTTGAATCTACCTTAAAACAAGTAAGTTTTATTATTAACAGTTGCTAGTATAACTGAAGTTTTTGCAAAGATATTAAGATGTAAAGTTTTAGGTTTTTTTCAGGCAGAGAAAGACATGTTTCTCTTTGAAATTTATGCTTTAACCTTTAAAAAATGACTCTTAGCAAATATCAGCAAAATATGTTATGCGTATATACACAGTGTAAATTAAGTGCAACTTCAAAATTTAACTTTGAGCCATTATTTGATTTTATAAAAATTTTCAAAGAATGTCTGAAACAATCCAAACAAAATAGTTAAAACAAGTGTATGCATTTTCATTTCTCTACTTCCACAGCAATTCGAGGAGGCTAAAATTTTTGTAGCTCTGTAGAAAAGAGCTAGACATACCTACTATTGCAACGGGAGCTCATTTTTATCCATATTCAGTGGGAACTAGTGAGTCTACTGACCTTAATAGGCATGAATAATAGCAGGTAGTAACCAACTTGTTGTTCAAACTTATCGAATACACAATGACCCATGGAAGCTGATATCTGATATACTTGTAGTATTTATTCATATCTATATCTATGTCGAGCATCAGCTTGCTTGGATCAGTATTCATAGAGATTGCATTTTCAATTGTTTTCAATAAAAGTTATTACGTCCACCGGTTATTTGTAAGATAATGAACCTTTTGATTTGCAATCTTTATTGATAAGAAGTCGGCTAATAACTGATCTGTGGTAACATTCTTGATTGTTCTTATTGTTCTAAAGTAAGACCCATGAAACGCAATATGTGAGACATATCCACTTGTTGGATTTAGCTATATGGAATAGGTTCAACTTGAATGTGTTGTGTTACTAATGTAAATAAATTGATCTGACATGGAATGTCAGAAAGATATAATCGATCCAATACTGATCTAACAGATAAATGTAATATAGAATTTGTATGTAAATAGGACAAGCTATTGATATTAAATAAAGATTATTTTCAGTTTTTGTGTGTTATTTAATTTAACAAGTTCCTTTATTAAATTAGATATTTTTTCTTGCAACAATATTTATTCTAAATGTCGTATATTTTCAAGTTTGATGAATAAGACTTAAAAAGAATACAATTAAAAGAGAATGAGTAATGAATCAGTTCTTCAACTGTATAATAAAAACAAGATATCGTTTATTTAGATATAAAAGTATGGCCTTTTATATTGATTTGATATTGAGATCCTGAAATGTGATTTAAGACACTATTGAACCATTATATCTGTTTGATAATAATCTATGGATTGAAATGGATCAATCATAATTTAACCGTTCTTGCAGAGCTTATGGGTTGCTTTCTTTCAATGCTGCACTAGTTATGCTTGGATGTTGATTTGATAGCTACTTGATTGATTAACCGCTGGAATGAAATAATATGGTGTCATAGTTGAGGTCCAAGAGTTCTTGGTAATTACTGGATTAAACTTGGTACGCTAGGAGCTTCTTATATCCGATATCGAAACTTTGCACTTCAGTATATGTCATAGTCAATAGATTGTAAGATGTATTATTGATACTGTAGAAGATAATAACACACGGTACTTAGTGGCATATAACATAGTATATGATTCATATTTTTGCCAATGGTTACTCTTCCAAAAAAAAAAAAAGCCGAATAATCTCCGGAAGCGGCCATCTAATAATGATGTTTCCAAGCTTTAAATCTCTAGAAAAAATTACCGGACAGCCCGGACGCGGTTTTTTAAATATTCCAAGCAGCTATAAGATACAGGTATCGAAATTTCATACAAAAATTAAGATTCGACTGTATTGCTATTAATTATTCAAAGGCTTATTTTAAGTAAAGCATAAATACAACCTACAACATTATTAGCCTAATAACGAATTTAACTTGAAAAGTATAAGATGATACAACCGGATTCAAAAAAAGTCCATAAAATCACAAATTTAAAGGATTTATATATAAAAGCATTATGGCCGATCTGTGCTGCGCTAAATGATTTTGTTGTGCCTGTGGATTACATCCATTTAGATCTCCATTTCATCTGGTGTCTAACTTGAATTACCGCTGGGATAAATCAGGAATCACTTTGATTTGACATGTCTGATTGATACAGTAAGTAATCTTATAACCGAGATGTGGATCCTAGCAAATTATAATTATTGACCTGTGATTTACCGAAAGAATGAGCATTTAGATATTGTGTAGATGCATTAGAATCATGCTTCTATGATTCAATAGTAGCATGATGATAGACGCATAGAATATGACCTTGCTCAACTTGCATGTTGAACATCATGGTTTGACAAATGTTCTAAATTGGTAATTCGATTAGAAATTATGTATAAATAGAAGGACATCTTCTTCCTTTCAAAGAAGAGTCAATTAAGTTCTACTTGATAATAAAAACCTAACGTTATCTAGTCGAATTCCTATTGTTTTCTTATACTTTTTTTTTCGTGAATATCTCTACCTGTTCCACAGTGCCTAGTTGGGCTGTACACTATAGCCTGATGAGCTGTTGTATCCACTGAATAATGACTAAAAAGATAACAAGGTGCACATGGACACAACAAAATAAACTGCACACGAGCATAACGAAAAGCCTGTATGTGCAGAATTATAGATTCTGTTCATGTGCATGACAGTAACCCCATGTGTGCATAATAATAGAATTGTCTATAAGCATATCATTATTCCTATTTGTGCATAATAATAATAAAGTCTGGTCATGAGTATAATCAGCTGATCGTATGAGCACAAATTGGTTTGTACATGAGCATCGTGCTGTTACGTTCTCAAAATGTTATTGCATTTTTTACTGGAATGGGTTTTTGAATTACATTTGTTTTTATTAATATAGATATTAGACAATACAATTCAATGCGTTGTTGATGCAGAGCAATACATGCAAGAGCCAATATATTTACGTTTATTATTATTTGTAAATATGTTCATAGCTATAATGTTTACAGCAACAATGGTTTTTGCTTGAGCATAAAATTAAATAACACTTACTGCTTAAATTTATATGCAAGCCAAATCTAAGGTTACAAATGTTACTTTATCACTCATAAAATTTAAACAAATTAACCTTCTTTAAACTTACTATTTTGGTTTACGATTGTCAGCTGTAAAAATATTTGGTTTCAAGTATTAGTTACGATCCGAATTATGGTTATTAGGCAAGACATCAGATTATTCTATTTTTTGGTATTTCTATAACATTTAAAATTTTATCACTTTTCTGGAACATTTCGTGAGTTTGTAGCCAGTTCTAGCTTTTCATTGAGTAGATATAAATATTATTACAGTACCTTCGATTTGTTGATCTGGTAATCAAGAAATACTTCCAACAATAATACAGTAGTAAGTAATAATATTTGATCTTAGAATGCGGTTAAATAAAAATATCAGACTCTAGTATAGACTAATATTTATAGGAAAAATATTAGTCCCCTATCTTAGCATGCGTCTTCAGATAAGAGAAAAGAATACCAACTTAATAGTCTGATATGCCTTATCAAACGGTGAATATATCCTTGGAATATGAAAACAAAAAGAGAGAAACAACACACGTAAAAAAGGATTTTCAAGGCTTTACATTATTTAGCGCAATTAAAGCCCTTCTAAATTGCACATTTCAGCCAATGTAAACGTATCATTACAGCGCATGAACTATGAACTAAATAAAATAGGCAACATCTGTTATCGTAGAAACATACATTTTTCTACCAAAAAATAGTCTGTCATATCATAAATTCGTTAAGAAATTGTAAGGGCGAGCAAGCAGAGCAACGCCGTAATTGAGCATAGCAAGGTTGAATGGCTGAGTTTCTTATACTATGGTTTATATCTAAATTTTAAATAGAAAAGCGTTTTTTTTTAAAAAATTTCTTATATTTAACCACGTGCGGTCTGAAAATTCAGTTTTTGTAGCGGACATTTTCGGGGCTCATTTTATCCTTACGAACGCTCATGATTTTTATCAAAAAATAGAAAAATCAAATTTTGATACCAAAATCAACGTTTAAATATATTACATTGTGAGAGAAAATTGTAGCCATAGCTAATACGTATTTTATAAAAGCTTAATATTAAATACTAAGTAATGAAACTTTGTACTTTTGCCCCAAAAACGGTTTTTTGATTAAAGGATTTTCATGTGATATTTTGCAGTAAAAATGTTTATTATTTTTTATTGAGCAAATAGAGTGCTAAATTCTGCATATGTGTATATTTTTTTTTAATAATTGGTAGTATAATTAACTCTAGATTTGCAAAATCAGAAAAAAAAAATTAAAAAATGTCAAAATTGATGATCTGGACAAGAATAATTTTTAAAATTAATATTCCGCTTATAAGCTTTGTAAGTCTTAAAAATAAGAGATTTTATAATACTTGAAAACTTTTTCAAGAATTTACGATGCTGTACCCACTTGATTCAAGCTTATTGCTGTAAATAATTATACATGTTAATATTGTGCGGTAGTTTATTAGATGATAATATAGTCTTAATTTATAATTATTGCGTTAGAGGTAATTTACATTGGGTTTTATTCTTACCTCTCCAATATCATAAACATAAGCATGGCCATCACGGAAACCTATTACCGCCTTTTATCCTCTTTGTCCCAAGCCAATTTATTCAATGCTTTACTAGTAGAACCAACTTAATTACTTACAAATGGTTCCTTGGTATTTTAATTCTAATTCCATAAATTAAATTGGCTGGTTTCATCTACAGTAGTATCAAACATATTATCAGCCCGCCATATGATAAATGTCAATCTAAAATCAGAAACATTCCATTGTCATTTTATAAGCTATGAAAAGCTTGATTTTTAATAATACAACAATTAAATAAAAGACAAAATAATACGAATCGCATATGGTGGGTATTCAACATCTAGTTGAGTTTAATGAAGAATGCTTTTGAACCTTTTTTAAAATCCTGAAGCAAACACAACATCTTGCTCATGCAATTTCTATCCATCAAAATGCCATGATTTCCACCGCACAATAAATGCACCTTTTATCAATCTCGACCTCGTTGTACATTGAGTATCAGTTTTTCACCAGCTGTACTTTTTTCGGTTCATTACTATTAGGTTATATTGAAAGATAATGTATCAAATTACAATTTACGAGTATAATGTTAGAAACTTGATCCTATTATTATTATTATTATTATTATTATTACCATTGATTATAATTGTCAAACTGATTGATTCATACAGTATATCATATTACTATTTCGCATGGGTAGAGATTATACAATTGATATCTGCATTTAATACTGGTGATTTGGAAAGTTGATGTCGATCTTTAGTTTGATGACTAATGCGTACTTTGGTTTTTTTCCAGTACAATTCTAGGTGTTTCGACTCCTAAAAGCTGAATTTTCCAATGCAACTGCATCTGTTGAATATCACTTGAGTTTCTATGCGTTGTAGCTCATGTTATACTAACTCTCATTTTGGCAAACATTGCTTTACATTCGTTCATATTCAATTTTTGTGTTATGCAGCTTAATATTAATGCACTAACAATGAGTTTTATTTATATCTCCATCAAAAATTGGCATTTTTTTTAGATGATGTCTACAACCAATTTCTGGAAAGCTCTACTATCATTCCAAAAAGAAAAAATACACCTTAATTTGCTGCATTTCCCAAAATAGTGACGAAAAACTGACAAATGCATGTTCACATGTATGTGGATTAAAATTTTACATCGAAGGAGAGTGACAAGCTTAACGGGTAGCGCATGCGCTACAAATTGAGTGCGACACACATATTTGTGAGTTCAAACCCGCCAAAGGGGAAGCCTTTTGGTATTCGGATATGAATTTCGAAAGAGAATCTCCGATGACGACCCTTGATTCTCATCGAATATGATCCTCCTTTTTTTTCCTTTTTCATTAATGCCTATGATATGCATACTAGTAAATTTGGCTGGCAAAACCCGGTGCCTCGACACGAATACTACCAGCATCCATGGGTCATTGTACGTTCAGCCAGTTCGACCAACAAGTTGGTTACCTGCTACTTATACCTACTAAGATCAGCAAGCCCATCAGTTCTTCTCAACTAATATGAATCCAAATGATCTCCCGTTGCAATGGCAGGTACTTCTAGCGCTGATCCGCAGAATTTCAAAAGGTTTAGTCTTTAGCTTCGTCGTATATTTTCATGTTTGATAAATCATACTTAAAAAAGAATACAATTAAAAGAGAATGAGTAATGAATCAGTTCTTCAACTGTATAATAAAAACAAGATATCGTTTATTTATATATAAAAGTATGGTCTTTTATATTGATTTGACATTGAGATCCTGAGATATAATTTAAGGCATTGTTGAACCATTATATCTGTTTAATAATAATCTATGGATTGAAACAAGACAACTCACAAGCTCTGCAAGAACGATTAAATTATGATTGATCCATTTCAATCCATAGATTACTATCAAACAGATCCAATGGTTCAATAGTGCCTTAACTTACATCTCAGGATCTCAATGTCAAATCAATATAAAAGACCATACTTTTATATATAAATAAGCGATATCTTCTTCTTTTTATTATACAGTTGAAGAACTGGTTCATTACTCATTCTTTTATAATTGTATTCTTTTTTAAGTATTATTTATCAATCCTGAAAATATACGACAAGGTTCAAGAGCTCTTGGTAATTACTGGATTAAACTTAGTACGCTAGGAGCTTCTTATATCCAATATAAAGACTGTGCACTTCAATACACGTTGTAGTCAATAGATTGTAAAATGTATTAATACTGTAGAAGGTGATAACGTATGACACTAGGTGGCATACAACACTAAATCTTGTGCATTTCAAAAGTGCGTCAATAAGCTTATAGGTGCACTTTGGTGATAATTTTCTCAATACACAGTAGGTTGTGAACATTGCCCATTAAGACCAGAGCATCAAAAATGTATATCTACTCTCATGTAAAGCTGGAAGTTATCAGGATAAAAATTCGCTAAGATAGGGGTTTTGTGGTTCATTTTTTACGGTTGTAAGAAAGTCAGTTTCAGATAATTTTTAGATACTTTTCAAATTTTTACCCAATATTGAGCCAAATTATGTCAGATATTCAAGGACAATGTATCTTCCTTTATGAGTCATTGAATCTGTTGGAAAATAGAAGAGTTAATACCAGAATATTGGTGCACTGGCCAAACATTGATATATCAGAATTACAATATTCCAAATATAGACAGGTCTAGCATGTCCTATTATTTAGTAGTTGGTTTCTGTCATGTAGGAACTAGGAAATAACGACTAATAATAAAACATAACTTACAGCAATATTCCTACTGAAACACAACATACTACATCCATAATGATTAATAATACACATTTATCGATTAATAATAATTTATATTATTGTCACATATAACGGATCCCTGTCCATTAGATCTAGCCACACATTTATCGATTAACTATATAAACCCACATTTAATTTATTCTAATAAACAGCACTTTTTACGTTGATTTTACTTTACAAAGTCTCGATAAATCAAACATCATTGACCAAAGTTGACCTAAAATCGGTTGTAAAAAACTGAGTACCTAAATTAATGTGTTAGTTTTTTGTGTTCACAAGATATTATCCAATCCAAAGTTACTCTGCATTTTTTGTTTCAGCAGAAAATATTGATTTTTTGTTGAGATAATCAAAATAATAGTTCGTATCATAACTTAACCATATGGTGACGGGGTTCCATAATTGATTTGTGTTGCAAACTAGACCTTTCAGCCCTTAAAATATTATCCCCAAAATGAATTCATTTCCTCTTCAATCTTTAAAACAGTAATACAATAACAATCTTTTCTATAAATATGCCACCAAAATATGATATTAAATAAAAATTAGCTCTTTTCTTATTTAAAATCTCAATCCCTTATACATTAGTATCTTTTTACTTGTTTATAATCTAAATCTTAAGCCTGGAATACATTCTATATAATAGATAACTATCCTCTTAATCTTAAGTACATTATTGAATACATCCTTGTTAAGTCGTTAGGAAACCGTCAATATTGTTATTACAAATCTTAAGCCTGGAATACATTCTGTTACTAATAGACAGGAAACTATCCTCTTAAGTACATTAATTGAATACATCCTTTTAAGTTAAGAAAGGAAACCATCATTTTTGTATCTTTTATTATTTACTCTTCACAATTATTTACTCTTGACAATTATTACTCTTAAATACATTACACATATCATTTTATAACGATCAGTAACGTATTATCTGATCTATCCACTTTATATCTACTATCATTTTAAATCCCGAAATACATTTCTCAACATTTGAAAAAAATGATCGAAAATGATTCAAAAAACAAAAAATTTTAATAGCTTATGAACTGCATAGTAAGTAGATCTAGCATATTAATTAGTTTTTATACAGTTTGGGATTCTGCATTTACCTAACTAATATTCAGACAAATTTTTTACATTAAATTTTGTGCAAAATGCAATTGAAATTATAGAGGTTTTTGACGATACACATCACTTTTTATAAGTACTTTTTAAATATAAATAATGAATATAGTGCACAGCAAAATTATCTATCGATCTAGCTATTACTGAACCTTCTAGCTGTACTTTTCGTAGAGGAAACATAATTTTTGTCCAATTTTTTTTTCAAATTCAGAATTTGGGATGAGGGTATATAAGGGAAAAATGGAAGCTAGAAACGAGAGTATCACTTTGTATACATTTTTGAGAATATCTCCACGAAAAATTAATATTTTTAAAAAAACTAAATTGGGTCCGAGAGAGCTTAACAAGCTCAATAAAATGGATATAAAAAAAATACTACTCAATATAACGAACATTTTGAAATCTACTACAAAAATATCAAAAAAATGAAAAAAAAAAAAATGAAATTGCCCAGAATTTTTTTATATTAAAATATGGTATAAAGTACCTTAAAACAAGTAAGTTTTATTATTAAAGATTGCCAGTATAACGTATTTTTTTGTGGAGATATGAAGCCTCAAAGTTTTCAATTTTTACCAATGAAATATCTGTAAAATCTGAAACATTAGCACTGAAAACGTTATACCAACTGCAAAAAATAAGGTATTTCCGGATACGTATTTTTATATTAGAGGTAAACATCTCAGGTATATTGTCGTATAATTTTTTCTTGGTGTTATTTAGTGGAAAGAAAATGTAGAGCAGGGATGAAAAGTGGGGCCCAGATTTCAAGGAAAAGCAGTGTTTTTGAATTTCTCGTGAGATATAAAACATTTTCACAGTGTATTTTTCAAGTAGTTAAGAGTCTGTACTCAATTGGCTTAATAAATGATTATAATAAGTCTCATTGAATAGATTGCAACTTATATAGTGGCTTTAAATTCAAATAGTAAAATTGAGGTATTTATATTGGCAGAAACTGCCTCACTATGAGAAGTGGACCAGAATCTGGACAGACCTTTCAATCCCAGATTTGGACGTTTTATGATATGAAAATATGGTTTAAAGGATTCTTTTGAAAGAAAAGCTAGAGTGAGACAAATTGTAAAAAAATAGTTGGGTTTTTTAAATATGGCAAATACACAAACAATTTTTTAAATTGGTAATTTCTTACTTCTGAGATGAGATAATGGATTATTCGGATTTTAGCTGTAATAATGTTTAATAAACTTTAAATAAACCTGCTTTCTATACAAATTCATACTTTTACTGTCGAAACAAATAGAAAGCAGGAGAAAAAACCATGTATTATATTCGGATTTGACGGAATACGGGATTATTTACATGCATTCATATAGTTCCTTTAAAAGTTTATTGAATCTCCCTCATAATCGTAATTACATATCAAAGTAGGCTCATGACTATTTGCTTGATTTATACATCAAATACAAAGAAAAAACTGTTCAGCACTCATCTCCTAATATACAACAAAACTCCTTCCTTTCTTTAAATATTTTGACTACACTACTCCCTGAAAATATACATTGATCTAATTGTTGATTAACCAAATTCATTATTTCATACATATATATGGTAATGATTTGACTGATGAACAATGAAATGCATAATTCTACTTTTATCTATGAAAGAGCTGATAAAATTACAAATGGTCTATCTCTTTTGGATAATTTAATACATGTATATTATATATATATATATATATTCATATGGGCTTGATGAATAATAACATCTCCCCTCCTTCTCCTTTATTTTGTATATTATAACACATTTGATTCTGCATAATTATATAAAAAACCGACCATCATCGATTTCATTATTGTATACTTTCTTTTCTATAAAACCAATGTCTAGAGCAGCTACTTTTCTTAAAGAGTAAAATTATGATTGCCGATATATGTTTACCATAGTTATTAACATACTCTATTAGATATAAAATTGTGATGATTGGAGATGGCGGTAATACGATTAAAGTCTCTTGTAATGTCTATTGTATTAAATATAATATATATAGGTGTTGGCAAATCAGCCATGACAATACAGTTTATTCAGTCCCATTTTGTGGATGAGTATGATCCCACTATTGAAGGTACTCGTAGTAGATTATTATTGAAAGAGCACTGCAACTAATGTGTCAGTATACGCATAGATTCATATCGTAAACAATGCTTGGTAGATAATGAGTGCGCTATGCTGGATATTCTTGATACAGCAGGACAAGAGGAGTACAGGTATGTCAAAGATATAATGTTGATCTTTCTCTAGACTTACTTTAAATATATACAGTGCTATGAGAGAGCAATTTATGAGAAACGGAGAAGGATTTGTCTTGATATATTCAATCACTTCATATCATTCCTTTGAACAGGTTCAAAAATTACATGATCAAATTGCTCGAGTAAAAGATTTGGACTCGTTTCCAGTAGTTTTAGTTGGAAATAAATGTGATTTAGAACAAGATCGACAAGTTCCTGCCAGTGGTATTAAAATACATATATGAATACACTTTGTATATCCTAATTAACGATTTTTATTAATTAATAGTTGGTAGAGCATTGGCTAAAACATACAATTGTCAATTTTTTGAAGCATCAGCTAAGCAAAGAATAAAAATAGATGAGACATTTTATGGCATGGTTCGAGAAATACGAAGAGCAAACCAAGAAAATCAAAAAAATCAAAAGCAATTTGATGAAAAGGAAGTTTCCTTATGTTGCATCCTCATGTAAAACAAAAAACAAAAAAAGAAAGAAAAGTATACATGTATATTTTATTCAAAAATGTCAAGAGTTGTAAAAGGTTTATCTCTATTTTGTTCCTTTGCAGCCTTGGCTTTTTCTAATGCAATCTTCTCATCCATATCAGCCTTTTTTTTCGAAAAAATTAATTAGCATATATAACAAGTAATAAATAATACAATATCTTACCATTTTATGATCAACAACATTCTTGGCCTTCTTACGTCTATGTCTCTTCAATGCAGAGTTTCTACCTCTCATTCTCTTCTTGTCCTTTTCTGGTGTATTTGGTGTGCTTGCCTCTTGCTCTTCTTCTCTTCTCTTCAATATCTCAGCCTTTGTTAATCTATTAATTTTACCAATTTGTGTAGGGTCCAGCATGATCATATCAGGCTGAAGTTTATCCAATAATGTATGCACCTCAGTTTCTTGTCTTTGTCTCTTTGTTTGGAAGGGATTAGCTTCAAGTGTATCAAAGTTGGCTTCACCAGCACCAGGAATAACAATGCTCGAAATACCCTTTTGATGACCAAAACCCAACACATCTTCATAAGGTACAAATTTAAGATCCTGTATAATTGATCCTGCTTCCAAATGTGACATATAAGGTGATTGTTGTTTTGTTCTAAATGCATCTTTCCAAATTTGAACATGTGAATTTAATCCAACACCTAGTAGACCAGTATCTGAAATATCTAAAGACGTAGCTGTACGAGGTGTGTAATATTCTTGAAGACAGCCATAAGTACGAACATCCCAAATCTTTAATTGTCCATCTGCTCCAGATGTTGCCATATAATTTCCTCCTCTATCAACTGCAACAGCTCGCACAGGTCCGCGATGACATTGCATTTTTACTAAAGGTGCAGGCATTGAAGGCGACCAAAGTGTTACTGTACCATTTTGATGACCGAGATGAATAACGGCATTGTAACGATTTTGTGTCATTGTATTGCAAGGTCCAAGTTTAGTACGTTTCTCTGCAACAAGCTCACCAGTAGATGTATCTTGATATTTAAGATAACCATTACTACCAATTGATGCAAGCAAATAATGGTATGGTAAAAATTCGAGTTTATCGACATAAGTGTGATTTTGGAGTCGATGAATTTCCAAGCCTGATTTATCGTAAATATATACATATTTCTTTTGTGCTACTGCCAATAATGTTTCGTTGTGAAGCCAACTATATAAAAAAAAAGGAGAGTTTAGTTAAATTCACTGATAAATTCGAATATTAGATTTTCAACATACGTAACATCACGCACAGTTTCATTGACATGTGTTTCAAAATGGAGTCCTCCTGTTTGCCAATCGAATGCTGCAATATGGCCTTTATGACCTCCAATCAACAAATGACGGCCGTTACGGGTATAGTCAATCGAATAAGGTCCAAATTCTGGTAAATCAAGTGAAAAAATCTATGATCGATAGTGAGTTAATCGAAAGAGTTTAATTTAAACCTTGTTGTTCTTACCTTGCTGACAGTATTGACATCGAGACTAGGAGCAAGTTGATCTTGTCTAAATTTAAAGGTTTTTTCGAGGCCTTCAGCTTCCAAGAAACCGCCTTCTTCTTGCAATAACATTTCAGCTCTAGCAGCTGCACGAGCAGCATCTCTACTATTCTTTTCTTGATGAGTAATCTTTGCCTTTAACTTTCTATCAGCAATTTTCTACAATTAACAGAGGTTAAATTCCATAGATTCGATGTCAAAAAATGTGAAATTTACTTTTGTTTCAGCAGCA
Source organism: Mucor racemosus (assembly GCA_027405735.1). Lineage (NCBI taxonomy): Eukaryota > Fungi > Mucoromycota > Mucoromycetes > Mucorales > Mucoraceae > Mucor > Mucor racemosus. Next base: position 1,988,005 of record JAPEHQ010000011.1, read on the forward strand.
GGTGCAACTCTCATATATTTCTCCTCATTTTGAACTGGTTCTTCACTTTCTGCCATCTTTTTAACTTTGGGCAAGGTATAAGTACCAGGTGCCTTTTGATTATTTCCCTTATTTTTATTCTTTGCCATGGTTGTTTATGTGTAAAACAAAAGAAAAATCAAGGAAAAAAATCTCGAGAAATATGTAAAACTGGATTCGATAAGTATAAACAGTCGTTTAATGCGATCTCAAAGCCACTATGCCGCATAGATGCATATACAAAATGAAGGGAGTTTGCTTTTGCTCTTTCCCATTTTATATAATAAGCTTTTGTTTTGATGCGATTGCCAATGTAGACATTTCATCTTTTCAATAATTTTTGTATGAAAATATCCACATTAAGCATATTTTGTACACAAGTCGACATGAAGTAGCGTTTAGGAAGTGCAGTGATTTTATTGGAAATTACAATTCCAAAATAGCAGTGAAATTAAAAGTCCTTGACTTCCACTTCTTTCTTTATAGAGTTTTTTCATGCTTTTGAAAGTTTTTTTTTTCAAAATTTAAGCTATTTTTTAGTAATTAATAACATGTATTTTACATACTTGTTTTTTTTTATCTGTAAAAAAATACTGAAAGTTGGATAAAATGTCTGTAAATTAGTATGAGCTTTTAAGCATGTTCAAATGCCGCCCTCTTTTGCTGTTCAATAGTTGCCACAAACCTGAAGCTGAAACCTGGTTAAAACAGCCTCTTAGACATCACTTAACTTCTTTCTTTGGAATGATGACAAAAATGAAGAAATTCCACCTCGCCAACCTAAAAACATCAGGAAAAACTGGCATAATTCACACTACTTTGATCCCGAAAATGGGATTCTCAATAGTACTGTTTCTAATCCAAACAAAAAACTTTTGTTATTCAAGAAGGAAAATATTTTCCAAGCTAATTCTAATTCTTCGTAAATCTATATGAAAGCATTTATTTGCTTTTAGTTCTTCATGGAACAAGTTTTTATGGATAAACCCAACTTTTTTACTTTTTGAATTATGTAATAATTTAGTGAGAAAACCTCAAGTTATTATCTCATTTGGCGTAATATTAATTAAAGCTGTTAATGCCCCATGTATGTTTAGATGACAATTTGTAAAAAATATATGCGAAAGAGTGCTTTTCAGATGTGGGGAAGCGAGATTTTGCACTTGTGTGTTAAATAACTTTTATTAATAATACCAAAGACCAACTAAATAGATGTCAATAGAATATAATTGAAATGAATAATGGATCTTACTATTTGTTGGTTAATTGAGAATAGATGATAAAAGGTAATAATGTGATAAATGAAGGTGATTGAGTTGAATTAAGAGAAAGAAAGAGGGGAGATCAAGAATAAATAATTATGCATAAATTTATACGCAACACACTGTTGAAATTGAATTTAAACAACGATTATTTTCTGACTAAGGACTCAAACAGTTATAGAGAGGTTGCAATATGCAATTTCAACATTTATTAATTAATTGTATATATAAATGATTACTTTAGATTTCGTTTTTTTCTTTCTTTTCGTTTTCGAAATGCTTTTTGAGTGTAGGTCTATTTTGAATAGTCTTGACAAATTCTGCAAGTCGTGGATACTTAGAAGCATCAACCTTGGTATCAATATCATTATTCAATTGATGGTAAAGCAAAAAGTCAGTGTATGAAATCTGTAGATGTAATTTTTTTTTAATTGAATTTGTATATAATTAAAATTCTATTTCATCAGTTTACATACCTCTTCACCCAAAATGTATGGACCACTCTTATCACCCAGAATATTTTCCCAGTTAGTTTGTTGATTATCACGATAAGTAGTTTCATAATCATTCGTTATTTTAGGATCCTTGCGTACCAAAACCTCCATCCATTTATTCATCCAATCGAGGTAGAGATCACTATATGCATCAGCCAAGCATTCATCCTCAGTATCCTTGGGAATATATTTGTTCAATTTCTTGGAAATCAACCTAAGTAGAGGAGCAGTTGAACCGTAAAACTTGCCGGACTTGGTAACCAGGTAGGGTAAGGTAGGCATACGACAACCGTTTTCAATCAACTTTTGCTTTACAGAGGGCCATTCGCTAAACGTTAATTTGATGTATTCAAATTTGACGCCAGCATCGTCAAGTAATAATTTAAGAGGCTCACCACGGCCACAAATGGCTATACAAAAAAGATAATCAGATACGTGATTTATTATTAATGTATGTATACTCACGATTATCGGTAATATTACTGAAATAGTAAACCTTGGATCCTTCGAATTCAGACATTTTACACAATGATTTATTATATTTGTGTACAACGAGAAGCTTTTGTATGCGAAGTACACCCTTTATATAGTTGTCAATTTAGTTTTTCGGGTGTCGGCAATCTGCATATGTCTATAGTCCGGAAAAAATCATGTACACTATGCTTCAAATGTAGTTAGCATAGCTATTTTGTACGGTTTTGTCATGTTAAATTGAAACTGAAAGTATCTTCGATTCGTGCTTTTCATTACACTTAATTTACGAAGCTTGCCTACCACTGTACAAACAAATAATGTTAAGGGAGTTAGACCTCTGTATTAATTAACAGTCTAACATTCATATACACATGTAAAAACAAAACGTTTCTATAACATGACCAGGGCAACTTTTGAATAGAGTTCTACACAATGTTCAATAAAATATAAGCGTTGTGCACAGCAGATCATATCTTCTTCAATGGTTTAAGCTTGATATACTACTGTGAGAATTTCGAGATGATTTCCCATATTCTCATCCTACTCATATTGCTCAAATTGTGTAAGATTACGCTCTAAGATCTAATTCTAAACTAAATTGGGAGGGTGCGACGGATAAATAACAACGTTCACTGCTGAGGTATTTGTTTTTTATATATTAAGGTCATACAAACCTGCTCACATTGAAATTATGATAAACAATTTCACGCACGCTGAATCAGCAATTCTATATACACACAATAATTATAACTATGAGGCTGACAGGAGTTATTTAGTCCTGTGCTATTACTTTTTTTAAATAATCACAAAATTATCTAGCTTCTTACCTAATTCAAATTTGCAGTAACCGTTTATATCATCAAATCTATAGGGCCATTTGCAGGAATAAAGATTGCTGCCTATTTACATTAGCATAAAATGGCAATAGGTTGGTAGTCACCTTGATGTATTTGACTGTGTATGTTTCTTCCTGGAATATTTGAACTTAATGCCATTAATGAGTATGCTTTTTTGCATTTATAAAGCGTTTTTTTATTTGATTTATCATTTGCTATATATAAAAAAAACCCCCCCTGCAGTAGAATGTAAAAAATAAAAACTTTAAAAAGATACAGTTTAAATCCTTCTTTATTCCAAAAATGGATAGTGTGCAATAGGTCTATATTTCTACTCGATTTATATTAGTTGTGATTTTATTATATCTGGGAGTTGTACCGTAACTGTCAGTGATCTATCAGAATTAGGAATAATCGAATTACCAACTTAGGACATCTGTCAAACCGTGATGTTTAACATGCAAGTCAGGCAATGCTGCATTTCGTACGTCTATCATCATGCTACTATTAAATGATAGATGTATGATTCCATTGTCTTCATGCAATATCTATATGTTTATTCTTTTTGGTAAAGCAATTAGTCTGTTTGTGATTTTAAAGTTTATATTGACCTTCTTGATTTACATAATCAAGAAGGTCTTTTTTAATGCCTGTTTTTGACATATTTGTTAATGATTCGCATAGAGCAATCCTTACTTTGGTCTATGTGTTTCTTCAGTTTATTTTATGAATCAATTTTTGTTCATGATTCAATCTATTTTACCATATGTTAAATTACTAATACTTTCTGTATTTACTGTTAAATTCATGTTATCTCTATTTGAATATTAGAACATGGTTTTATGTGAGGTAATATTTAATTTCTTATGTGGGGAAATAGTACCTTAGTTCAGCACAGATATAATATGTTATGTTTCAGTAAGAATATTGCTATAAGTTATGTTTTACTATTAAATCCTAGATGGCAGGAACCAGCTACTGAATAATGGGACTTGCTGGATTTGTATATATTTGGAATATTATTGCAATTCTGATAGATCATTAAGTATTATTTATTAAACCTGAAAATATACGACAGATCCAATTAAAAGATACTCTGCATTTTTTGTTTTAGTGAAAAATATTGATTTATTAAAGCAAAATTTAAAAAAATGTTTTATATTAAATTTTGCGCAAAATACGATTAGAATTTCGAAGTTTTTTTTGAAGATACCCATCACTTTTTATAAGCATTTTTTACATATAATTAATGAAAATAATTTACAGCAAAATTATCTATTGACTGAGCCATTGATGAACCTTTTAGCTACATTTTTTGTAGAGGAAACAAGATTTTTGTCTAATTTTTTTCAAATTCAGAATTTGAGATGAGGGTATATAAGGGAAAAATGGAAGCTAGAAACGAGAGTATCTCTTTGTATACATTTTTGAGGATATCTCCACGAAAAATCAATATTTTTTAAAAAAAAAAATTGGGTCCAAGAGAGCTCAACAATCTCAATAAGATGAATATGAAAAAAATACTGCTCAATCTAACGAATATTTTGAAATTTACTACAAAAATATCAAAAAAAAAAAAAAAATAAGTGCTCAGAATTTTTTTATATCAAAATATGTTATAGAGTACTTCAAATTAAGTAAGTTTTATTATTAGAAAATGTTAATATAGCTTAATGTTTTGCAAAGATATTAAGGTTCAAAATTTTAAGTCCTTTCAGGCAGAGAAAGGTAGGTTTCTCTTTGAAAGTTATGCTTTAGTCATTCAAGAATGACTCCTAGCAAATAACAGAAAAATGTGTTATGCGTATATACACAGTGCAATAAGTATAATTTCAAAATTAAATTTTGAGCCATTATTTGATTTTATAAAAATTTTCAAAGAATGTCTGAAATAATCCAAACAAAAGAGTTAGAACACGTGTATGCGTTTTCTATTCTCTGCTTCCACAGCAATTCGAGGGGGCTGAAATTTTTGTAGCTCTGTAGATCAAAACTAGGCGTACCTAATATTGCAACGGGAGGTCATTTGAATCCATATTCAGTGAGAACTAGTGAGTTTACTGGCCTTAATAAGCATAAATATCAGGTAACCAACGTGTTGTTCAAACTTATCGAATGCACAATGACCCCTGGAAGCTGATATCTGATATACTTGTAGTATTTATTCATATCTATATCTATGTCGAGCATCAGCTTGCTTGGATCAGTATTCATAGAGATTGTATTTTCAATTGTTTTCAATAAAAGTTATTACATTCACCGGTTATTTGTAAGATAATGAACCTTTTGATTTGCAATCTTTATTGATAAGAAGTCGGCTAATACCTGATCTGTGGTAACATTCTTGATTGTTCTTATTGCTCTAAAGTAAGACCCAGGAAACGGGATATGTGAGACATATCCACTTGTTGGATTTAGCTATATGGAATAGGTTCAACTTGAATGTGTTGTGTTACTAATGTAAATAAATTGATCTGACATGGAATGTCAGAAAAATATAATTGATCCAATACTGATCTAACAGATAAATGTAATATAGAATTTGTATATAAATAGGACAGGTTATTGATATTAAATAAAGATTATTTTCAGTTTTTGTGTGTTATTTAATTTAACAAGTTCCTTTATTAAATTAGATATTTTTTCTTGCAACAATATTTATTCTAAATGTCGCATATTTTCAAGTTTAATGAATAAGACTTAAAAAAGAATACAATTAAAAGAGAATGAGTAATGAATCAGTTCGTCAACTGTATAATAAAAACAAGATATCGTATATTTAGAAGATATAAAAGTATGGCCTTTTATATTGATTTGACATTGAGATTCTGAGATGTGATTTAAGGCACTATTGAACCATTAGATCTGTTTGATAATATCTATGGATTGAAATGGATCAATCATAATTCAACCGTTCTTAAAGTGCTTGTGAATTGCCTTGTTTCAATGCGATTCTAAATGTGCTTGGATGTTGATTTGATAGCTATTTGATTGATTAACCGCTGGGAGGAAATAATATGGTGTCATAGTTGAGGTCCAAGAGTTCTTGGTAATTACTGGATTAAACTTGGTACGCTAGGAGTTTTTTTATATCCGATATCGAAACTTTGCACTTCAATACATGTCATAGTCAATAGATTGTAAGATGTATTATTGATACTATAGAAGATAATAACATACGGTACTTGGTGGCAAAAACATAGTATATGATTCATATTTTTGCAAATGGTCACTCTTCCAAGAAAAAAAAACCGAACAATCTCCGGAAGCGGCCATCTAATAATATTTCCAACCTTTAAATCTCTAGAAAAAATTACCGGACAGCCCGGACGCGGCTTTTTAAATGTTCCAAGCAGCTATAAGATGCAGGTATCGAAATTTCATACAAAAATTAAGACTGGACTGTATTGCTATTAATTATTCAAAGGCTTATTTTAAGTAAAGCATAAATACAACGTACAACATTATTAGTAGCCTAATAACGGATTTAACTTAAAAAGTATAATAAGATGATACAACCGGATTAAAAAAAGTCCATAAAATCATAAATTTAAAGGATTTATATATATAAGCACTACGGTTGACCTGTGCTGCGCAAGATGATTTTGTTGTGCCTAGGTGGGCTGCACACTATAGCCTGATGAGTTGTTACACCCACTGAATAATGGCTAAAAAGATAACAAGGTGCACATGGACACTACAAAAGAAACTGCACACGAGAATAACGAAGAGCCTGTATGTGCAGAATTATAGATTCTGTCTGTGTGCGTGGTGACATTAATCCCATGTGTGCATAATAGTAGAATTGCCCATAAGCATATCATTATCTCTATATGTGCATAATAATAAAGTCTGACCATGAGCATAATCAGCTAATTTTATGGGCACAAATTGGTTTGTACATGAGTATCGTGCCGTTCTCAAAGCTCAATTGCATTTTTACTGGGATGGGCTTTTAAATTACATTGCTTTTATTAATACAGATTATAGACAATATAGTTCAATACGTTGTTTGAAATGTCAAAACAGTCTTAAGAAATAATCTTGCCAAAATATTACACTTTTTATTAACAATACATCCAGAGGATGTATGTATATACTTTTCATTGTAACTATTACACAGAATTACTATCTAAGAACATTACACCAATTTACTAAGACGCATGTGAATCAACGTGGACACCTGTTGATTTACTATAATAACAAATATTGACTGCGACCTTGAATGTGCGATCTAGGATATAATATTGACATAACATTGTTGATGTAGAGCAATACATGCAAGAGCCAATAAACTTACGATTATTATTATTTGTAAATATGTTTATAGCTATAATGTTTACAGCAACAATGATTTTTGCTTGAGCATAAAATTACATAATACTTACTGCTTAGATTTATATGCAGGCCAAATCTAAGGTTATAAATGTCACTTTATCACTCATAAAATTTAAACAAATTAACCTTCTTTAAACTTACTATTTTGGTTTACGATTGTCAGCTGTAAAAATATTTGGTTTCAAGTATAGTTACGATCCGAATTATACTTATTAGGCAAGACATCAGATTAGTCTTTTTTGTGTTTCTATAACATTTAAAATTTATCACTTCTCTGGAATATTTCGTGAGTTTGTAGCCAGTTCTAGCTTTTCATTGAGTAGATATAAATATCATTGCCTTCGATTTGATCTGGTAATTAAGAAATACATCCAATAATACAGTAGTGAATAATGATATTTAATCTTAGAATGCGGCTAAAAAATGACAATATCAGTCTCTAATAACTAATATAGTCTGCTACCTATATTAAAAACATTAGTCCCTTATGTTAGCATGCGTATTCAGTTAAAGAAAAGAATACCAGCTCGATAGTCTGATATGCCTTATCAAACAGTGAATATATTCTTGGAACAATATAAAAACAAAAAGAGAGAAACAACACACGTAGAAAAGGATTTTCAAGGCTTTACATTATTTAGCGCAATTAAAACCCTGCTAAATGACACATTTCGGCCAATGTAAAAGCAGCATTACAGGGCATGAACCATAAATCAAACAAAATAGGCAATATCTGCTGTTATCATAGAAACATACATTTTTCTACTAGAAAACTCGTCTGTCATATCATACATTCATTAAACAATTGCAAAATCGAGCCCGCAGAGCGATGCCGTAATTGAGCATAGCAAGATTGAACGGCTAAGTCTCTTATACTATGGTATATATCTAAGTTTTAAATAAAAATGCGTTTTTTAAACTTTTATTATATTTAACCACGTGCGGTCTGAAAATTCAGTTTTTGTAGCGGACATTTTCGGGGCTCATTTTATCCTTACTATCACTCATGATTTTTATCAAAAAATAGAAAAATCAAACTTTGATACCAAAATCAACGTTTAAATATGCTACATTGTGAGAGAAAATTGTAGCCATAACTAATATGCATTTTATAAAAGCTTAATATTAATTGTCAAGTAATAAAATTTTGCACTTTTGTCCCAAAAACGAAATTTTGGTTAAGGGATTTTCATGTAATATTTTATAATAAAAATGTTTGTTGTTTTTATTGAGCAAATAGAGTGCTAAATTCTGCATATGTGTATATTTTTTTTTAATAATTGGTAGTATAATTAACTCTAGATTTGCAAAATCAGAAAAAAAAATTAAAAAATGTCAAAATTGATGATCTGGACAAGGATAATTTTTAAAATTAATATTCCGCTTATAAGCTTTGTAAGTCTTAAAAATAAGAGATTTTATAATACTTCAGAACTTTTTTAAGAATTTACGATGCTGTATCCACTTGATTTGAGCTTATTGCTGTAAATCATTATACATGATAAAATTGTGTGGTAGTTTAGTTGATGACAATATGGTTTTATTTTATAATTATTGCGCTAGAGGTAATTTACATTGAGTTTTGATCTTACGTTTCCAATAACATAAACATAAACATGGCCATCATGACTGAAACCTATGTATTGCCGTCTTTTTATCCTCTTTGTCCCAAGCCAATTTATTCAATGCTCTACTAGAACCAACTTAAGTACTTACAAATGACTCCTTGGTATTTTCATTCAAATTCCATGAACTAAATTGACTGGTTCTATCTAAAGTAGTATCAAACATATCATTAGCCCGCCTTATTATGATAATTGTCAATCTAAAATCAGAAACATCCCATTGTCATTGTTATAAGCTATGAAAAGCTTGATTTTTAATAATACAACAATTAAATAAAAGACAGAATGATACTAATCGCATATGGTGAGTATTCAACATCCAGTTGTTGAGTTTAATGAAGAATACTTTTGAACCCTTTTGAAAATCCTGAAGCAAACACAACATCTTGGTCCTGTAATTTCTATCCATCAAAATGTAACGATTTCGACCACACAATGAATGCACCTTTTATCAATCTTGACTTCGTTTTACATTGAGTATCAGTTTTTTACCAGTTGTATTTTCTCTGATTCATTAATATTCGGTCATATTAAACGATAATGTATTAAATTACAATTTACTAGCTGTTGGTAGTATTTTGTTATTACTTTAAAATCGTAATCCTATTATTATTATTATTATTATTAACATTGATTATAATTGTCAGACTGATTGATTCAGACAGTATATCATATTACTATTTTGCATTGGTAGAGATTACGCAATTGATATTTGCATTTAACACTGGTAGATTGAAAATTTGTTGTCCGTCTTTAGTTCGATGAATAATGTGTAATTTTGTTTTTCAGTATGATTCTAGGTGTTTCTACTCCTAAAAATTGAATTTCCAAATGCAACTGCATCTGTTGAATATCACTTGAGTTTTTTCTGTGCGCTGTAGCTCATGTTATTATACTAACTCCCACTTTGGCAAATATTGCTTAACATTCAACGATATTCAATTTTTGTGTTATACAGCTTAATATTAATGTACTAACAATGAGTTTGGTTTATATCTCCATAAAAAATTGGCATTTTTTCCGGATGATGTCTACTACCAATTTCTGGAAAGCTCTAATATCATTTCCAAAAAGAAAAATAAAACTTGATTTGCTACATTTCCCAAAATAATGAAGACTGTCGTATATTTTCAGGATTGATAAATAATACTTAAAAAAGAATACAATTATAAAAGAATGAGTAATGAATCAGTTCTTCAACTGTATAATAAAAACAAGATATCGTTTATTTAGATATAAAAGTATGATCTTTTATATTGATTTGACACTGAGATCCTGAGATGTAATTTAAGGCACTATTGAACTACAAAATCTGTTTGACAGTAATCTATGGATTGAAATGGATCAATCATAATTTAACCGTTCTTAAAGTGCTTGTGAATTGCCTTGTTTCAATGCGATTCTAAATGTGCTTGGATGTTGATTTGATAGCTACTTGATTGATTAACCGCTGGGATGAAATAATATGGTGTCATAATTGAGGTCCAAGCGTTCCTGGTAATTACTGGATTAAACTTGGTACGCTAGGAATTTCTTATATCCGATATCAAGATTTGGCACTTCAATACATGTCGTAGTCAATAGATTGTAAGGAGTATTGATACTGTAGGAGGTGGTAACATATAGTACTTGGTGCAGTAAAATAAGGGTGTAAAAAAGCGATAAAGAATACTGTTAAAATCCTTCTTTATTAAAATATGGATAGTGTGCAATAAAATGGTTATTCTACGTCTCTATTTATATTGTTTGGTGATTATTTACTATCTCGCATTGTATTGCAATTGCCAACGATTCCATTAATTTTGAGTATAAATGTCGGATTGTTTGGTTATTGATTTGGTGATCAAGGATGATTGTTGCATTTACAGATCTGGGTGCATTCCTTGGTTAAGATTACGACACAGTTTGATATGTTAAGTTCTACATTGCTGTGTATTATGTTATAAAGCTCCGTGTATGCAGGAATATGGAACTAGTGTGTGTCACCTAGACTTGATTGGATATATGTATATATATAAATAGACTCATTTAAACAGGTCATATAATTAGAGAATGTGAATATAAAAGAAGATGGTTCGATCTTATAATAAAGTTCTTTAGTTTTACAGTGAGTTCCAAAACCCTTTCAATGTTTTGAAATTTTGAATGAAACTAGCCATATCTTTCGCAATTTCAATCGGAGATACTTTAAATTTCTATTATAAGTAATTTAAAATATTTCTAATAATTCTCAAAATGTCCGACCTAATTATTTAAAATTCCGCAAAAAATATGTCAATTCAAAAACGGGTACATCATTGAAAGGGTTTTGGAAGCATTACCAAAAAAAAATTGAAGTTTATTTAAACGCAGTTAATAATCAATGCTGTAACCCTTTGCTTTAATGCAAGCTTTCAAACGATCAGGCATACTCGAAATAACCCTTTGGCATTCCTCAACTGTTATTTTTTCTTACCAAATCTCTTGTGTTCTCTTCCAAATGTCATTCATGCCTTCTGGAGGTGTATCATATTCATTTAAACGGATTTTCAATAACCTACACATATTTTCAATGGAATTGAGGTCTGTGGATTGTGCTGGCCATGACATTACTCTATATTCTTTTGTTTCGAAGTGTTTTTTCATTAACTTCGAGGTATGTTTGGAATCATTGTCTTGCTGAAGAATGACTTGATTACGACGTAGCTTCAATTTTTGGCACATATCGTCAATGGATTTCTCCAAATCGTCATCAACAATAGTTTTGTATAGTTCAGAGTTCATATTACCTTCGATCTTGCACAACCAGCCAACACCAGACCAAGAAATAGTGCTCCAAATCATGATGCGATCATCTCCATGCTTTCTTGTTTTTTTGGTATGCCTACGTTTTATCTCCTCGTTGTCTTTTTTCCAGCACCAAATAAAACCATCAGAGTTAAAACGGTTAATTCCAGCCCCATCGGTAAATATAACACGTTTCCAGTCCTCCAAAGTCCAATCAATTTTGTTTTTGCACCAGCGGAGGCGATCCTTCGCATTTTCATCACTAATTTCTGGCTATTTTATCTTAGGTAATGCGCCTAAACCATTATCCGGAAGAGTCCTACGTACAGTATTCGCACTGACATTAACGTGTAAATTACGACAAAACTCTTTTTTGGCTTGTACCGCATTATCCAAGCCACCTTTGGTGATTTCATGGACATAATATCTCTTATCCACAGTAGTCAGCTTAGATGATTGGCCTCCTTTAAGTTTTTCTCGGTCAGGACAGGCCTTTTTTCCAATACGACGTACTGTGGCTTGACTAACATCTACACGACGAGCAATTTTCGAAACGGTATGGCCTGAATTTAACAGAGAGATAACATCATTACGTTTGGCATCTGATACAGTTTTCATCTTGATGATTTTGCTTGAAACTACTAGTAAAAAAGGTAAGGTAAAAGTTGAAAAACATCTCATATATTTTCCGCATATTTCTCTGTTTTATAAGATATCCAGCGTTAATGTACAAGCTGTGGGCTACTAAATTGTAATTTTTATCCTATGCTTCCAAAACCCTTTCAATGATGTACCCGTTTTTGAATTGACATATTTTTTGCGGAACTTTAAATAATTAGGTCGGACTTTTTGCAAATTATTGGAAATATTTCAAATTACTTATAATAGAAGTTTAAAGTATCTCCGATTGAAATTGCGAAAGATATGGCTAGTCTCATTCAAAATTTCAAAACATTGAAAGGGTTTTGGAACTCACTGTAGTGTGCTCTTTTATTTTATAACAGTTTCCCTTTATTTTTATTAAATGATTTAGTACATATTTTAGCTTTGAGATTGATATAATCTCCTGGCGTAACAATGATGTTTTAAATACATTCTGCCAATCATGCTTTCAGAACAGCCCTTACTTGTTCTACTTGATAAGCATGTACCTTTTGTATTTTTCATTTGGGATATCCCACATTACTTTAGTATTTTAACATAACTTATTCGAGCATTATTATACCCCTGCTATCTTCATGTAACTGTCTATTTACTATACAGTCTTTGTTTAAATATACACAATGAATAACTAGAAAATAAAGTTGAAACTAGATATATTTATTGAGTATATTGTAAGTAAAAAAGATAACGAATCCATCTCGAACGACATCAGGATTCAGGGTATTTATATGTTTTGGAAGCGTGGATATAGAGTCTACAATACAGAGTGTATGAAAGGATGATTTCATCGTCTTGAGGAACTAGTTGATTACAACATGATGATATAATAGGTTGGCCATAGCAAGTTTAGTAGGATACGACCAAGTTAAGTATATAGGATCTTCATGCTTGATTTACTTTAGACAGTGAATGTTGATGCAAATGGAATAGTTAAATTCCATTTCCAGGAACGAGTTCATGATTGACTCGCTTCAAGATCTCAGGCTACACCATTTTATTACAGACTAAATGTAACATAACTAAATGAAATAAAATTGCAATACATCATTATCACCTCATACTCATCATTCTATGCTAAGAATCATGTCTAAATAATCCTTTGAGCAGCACTTCTACTAGTAATACATGACCCAGTCTAGTCTATGTCCTAAACAGTCTTATCTTTGTTAGCATGGTTTCAATGAAGTAACATTTAATTTAGGTATTTTATGATGGGAATCTAGCTTAGTTCACTTCACTTGGTAGCATACAACATCGTATATGATTCATATTTTTGCCAATCATCACTCTTCCAAAAAAAAAGCCAAACAGTCTCCGAAAAGGGCCATCTAAGGATATTTCCGAGCTTTAAATCTCTAGAAAAAATCACCGGACAGCCCGGAAGCGGTTGTTTAAATATTCCAAGCAGCTATAAGATGCAGGTATTAAAATTTCACACTACGGCCAACCTGTGCCGCACATTATAGCCTGAGCTGTTGTGCCCACTGAATATGGTTAAAAATATAACGATATGCACATGGGCATAACAAAAGAAATTGAACACGAGCACAACGCTAGCCCTGTATGTGCAGAATTATATATTTTGTACGTGTGCATAACATTAATCCCATGTGTGCATAATAATAAAATCTGAACATGAGCATAATGAGCTGATCGTATGGGCACAAATTGGTTTGTACATGAGCATCGTGTCGTTCTCAAAATTCCCTAGCATTGTTTTACTGGAATGGGTTTTTAAATTACATTTGCTTTTATTAATATAGATTATAGACAATAATAAAATTTAATACGTTGTTGATTTAGAGAAATACATGCAAGAGCCAATATATTTATGATTATTGTTATTTGTAAATATGTTTATAGCTATAATGTTTGCAGCAAGAATGGTTTTTGCTTGGGCATAAACTTAAATAATATATACTGATTTAATGTACGTTCAAGCTAAATCTAAGATTATCGATGTTACTTTATCACAGATAAAATTTAAACAAGCTAACCTTATTTAAACTTACTATTTTAGTTTACGATTGTCAGCTGTAAAAAGATTTGTTTTCAAGTATACAGTAGCTACGATCAAAACTATGGTTATTAGACAAACCGTTAGATTACTCTTTTTTTTTTTTTTTTTTTTTTTTTTTTGTGTTTCTATATCACTTGAAGTTTTATCACTTTTCTGGAACATTTCGCGGGTTTGTAGCCAGTTCTAGCTTTTCACTGAGTAGATATATATAAATATCATTGCCTTCGATTTAATCTGGTAATCAAGAAATACGTCCAGCAATACAGTAGTAAACAATGATATTTGATCCTAAAATGCTGTTAAATGAAAATATCAGTCTCTAATGTAACGACTGCTGCCTATATTAAAAACATTAGTCTCTTGTGTTAGCATGCATATTCAGATAAACGAAAGGAATACTAGCTTGATAGTCTGATATACCTTATCAAACAGTGAATATATCCTTGGAATATGAAAACAAAAAGAGAGAAACAACACACGTATAAAAGGATTTTCAAGGCTTTACATTATTTAGCGCAATTAAAACACTGCTAATGACACATTCCAGCCAATGTAAAAGCATTATTACAGCGTCTGAACTATAAACTAAGCAAAATAGGCAACATCTGCTGTTATCATAGAAACATAAAATTTTCTACTAGAAATACCGTCTGTCATATAATATATTTACCAAAAAATTGCAAAAACGAGCCCGTAGAGCGATGCCGTAATTGAGCATAGCAAGATTGAACGGCTAAGTCTCTTATACTATGGTATATATCTAAGTTTTAAATAAAAATGCGTTTTTTAAACTTTTATTATATTTAACCACGTGCGGTCTGAAAATTCAGTTTTTGTAGCGGACATTTTCGGGGCTCATTTTATCCTTACTATCACTCATGATTTTTATCAAAAAATAGAAAAATCAAACTTTGATACCAAAATCAACGTTTAAATATGCTACATTGTGAGAGAAAATTGTAGCCATAACTAATATGCATTTTATAAAAGCTTAATATTAATTGTCAAGTAATAAAATTTTGCACTTTTGTCCCAAAAACGGAATTTTGGTTAAGGGATTTTCATGTAATATTTTATAATAAAAATGTTTGTTGTTTTTATTGAGCAAATAGAGCGCTAAATTCTGCATATGTGTATATTTTTTTTTTAATAATTGGTAGTATAATTAACTCTAGATTTGCAAAATCAGAAAAAAAAAATTAAAAAATGTCAAAATTGATGATCTGGACAAGAATAATTTTTAAATTAATATTCCGCTTATAAGCTTTGTAAGTCTTAAAAATAAGAGATTTTATAATACTTGAAAACTTTTTCAAGAATTTACGATGCTGTACCCACTTGATTCAAGCTTATTGCTGTAAATCATTATACATGTTAATATTTTGTGGTAGTTTATTAGATAATAATATAGTCTTAATTTATAATTATTGCGCTAGAGGTGACTTACATTAGGTTTTAGTCTTACCTCTCCAATATTATAAACATAAACATGGCCATCATCACTGAAACCTATGTATTGCCGTCTTTTTATCCTCTTTGTCCCAAGCCAATTTATTCAATGCTTTACTAGAACCAACTTAAGCACTTACAAATGGTTTCTTGGTTTTTTCATTCTAATTCCATAAATTTAATTTACTGATTCTATCTACAGTAGCATCAAACGTATCATTAGCCTGCCTTATGATAATTGTCAATCTAAAATCAGAAACATCCCATTGCCATTATTATAAGCTGTGAAAAGTTTGATTTTTAATAACACAGTAATTAAATAAAAGACAAAATAATACTAATAATAATTGCATATGGCGAGACTTTGCCAACCACCACCATGTATCCACTATTCAGTTTTGACTTACTAACCCTAAAATGCCTATGAGCTTCCTGTATATCTTGGTTCTAACCACAGAATGCAGTTTAAATTATTAAATCTAAGCACGTACCGATAATAAATTGATCTATCCACTTTACACTAATAGACTAAGGAATTGATGTCTAGTTTAATTTGATTCAGCAGCTATAATAGGACTTGCATCTGCCCCTAAAAGCTGAATTTCTGCCTGAAACCACAGCTGCATTATTCGTTGAATATCATGTAGGCTTTCTGTGCGTTGTAATTGATACTTAATGCACTCTCGCTTTGTCAAATGTTAATTCACATCTTGCATTGTGTTTATCAATTCCATAAAACATATAATACCCAATAGACATTAGCTGACGGTCCCTAACTTTTTATGTACTACATATTTTGTTTTAATTACATATCTAATAGTACATAATACATAGAACTAGTCGTCTTTCCTAGGTTGTGATACTGCGGTCTTACTTTCTCATTGACGCCAACATATCATGTACTAGCCATTGCGTTGCTTTTCCATTTCAAATTAACAACAACCAACCCAATTCTTTTGATTACAAAACCGACTCAAGTGTTTCATCAAAGCTAACAATAAGTACGATTGGATAAATATTATTTGATACATGCATTATATTTGGCCCTAGAGCCTTGGATAGAGTTTGTAACTGTCTTGTAAATAGTGCTATTATTGATATTTACAGTACTATAATAATGCTATAATGAGCTTTTGCCTCAATATGGTGAGCATGTTTTTTTTTGCAAGAGAAGCCAAATTGGTTAACTTCAACAATCACAAAATTAGGCTCTGCTGCTGATTTACATTTGTTGGTACGTTATTCCATTTGCTAATATGCAATGATGCTGTATGTTTCATTCTTGAATTTTTGGCTCTTTTATCTTTACTTATTGGCATGGTCAATCGTTTTGTTATCAATAAAATACTTGTCCTACATGGCCCTGCTGCTCTTCAAAGATATTTAAAAAACTACCGTTGTTATTGCTTTTATGTTGCCTGGTAATGAACATTTTTCATAGAATTACAAAAATGGCAGCAATTCTCATCTTTTCCAACAACAGTATCAAATTAAAAATGCAACAAAACTGAGAAATTGTCGATAAAACCGATTATCTGCAAATTGTTTGGTTTGATTCATGCATACTGTATACTGTATAACATGTGAAATAATCTCCTAGTCGTCATTTGAATAATATTTATCTACATTGATTAAATAATGCTTTCATTCAAATCTCGCACCATTTTTATTGATTTTTATAATATTTTTCATTTTTATTTGTATAAGGGAGCTTTTGCAAAGCAAAAGCATGAAACCAAGGTCATGGTGAAGGGTATTCTCTACAAACCCTACACTACCAAGGGCGTTACGCGAGTTCCTACTTGATTCCTCATAAACCAAGCATGATAATTACACAACTTCAAAACTCACTAACTTGATACCAAATCGTAACCATATACAGATTAGACAGGACCAAAGCTCTCAATGTGTAATTTTTCCGCTATGCAATCTGACTTTGCAAGAATGATCCCCTCTAACAGTGAACTGGAACAAGATGTGAACGCAATGCCATACCACATTTGATCAGGCAGCCCAAAGTTTTCATCAGTTCTAACATTCAAGTTGAAAGCCTAGAGTTTCCATCAGAAAACGCGAATTGAGGAAAAGAAAAAAGAAAAGAAAAGAAACTAGTTCCAGGGAAAAATGGACCTTTATTTATAGTTTTTTTGGGCACTAAGACTTGTTTTTTTGCCAGGAACGCAAAAAAAGCCTCATTTTTGTATCTTTATGTACGCAAGAGATAAAATACCGTATAAAATACAGTATATTACATTGATAATACTATATATTACATTCTTGTATTATATTATCGCTTGCATTATATCATAAATTCCCAATTTGTTTTGGCTCTAATTCACTACATGTAGCACTCACCATCATGTATAAAAACTATTTAAAGGGCCAAGGGATGATGCTGATTTTCAGCTAATATCTGCTTGTTTAAAGTGCTCTCTAACATATTTGAGTAGTATAACGATGATTTTGATTTTTTTTGATTTCGATATCCTTACATAGAAAAGGGGCCAAGAAGCCATCGCTGAATATATCTACTGTACCAGCAAAAGTAATGCATTAGAAACAAAAGAGAGAATAACATTCTATTAGTAACTTGTATACAATGGGCCAACAATATGCGATATACCATTGTATTAATAATTTGCTTTTAAAATTATTTAACTAACATTCATTTGGTTCTCTTTATAATATGGCAACACTCAAATAACTGTAGACAGATCAACGTAAAATTTAGTAATTAGCAAAAAGAAAGGGCTGTTTATTCAAATAATAAGAGATATATTTTGTTTTTATTAAAAGGGCCATCGAATATAGAGACCATCATAGTATTTCAAGTTGCTTCTGTCGTATTTGATTCAAACTTGATCTAATACTGTATACTTGCACCACCAGATGGTAATAATAGTTTTGATTTTATTTGAAGAGCCGGATACAAGAACGACCATCATTAATATTTTAAGTTGCTTGTGTCGTATTCAACTTATACTTGATCTAATACTGTATACTTGCACCAGATAATAATAGTTTTATTCTGATTTGAAGAGCCAGACGCCAAAAAGTGTTTCTGTTGTGTTAGGTTTAAAATAGACCAGTTACTGTAGAGTGTAGCAAAGTCATTCTTGTTGTATTAGGTTTAGACTTTATCTTGTAATGCCAGTACAGTAGACTCCCTCTTTTTTTTGGGGGTTCAGGCTTGATAAATTGGAGACAGCATATAGAAACGACTACTGGGCATTGGATATCTTGATACTTGAACTCTTTCCTGAAAAATAATAGTATTAACCAAAGTGCAAGTGTAAGCATTGACCCCCTCGATTAACCACGGACAGTGTATAGTCCACTCATAACTCTACAAGGGCATGCATGATCTGACTGTGTGGTATTTGTTTTTAAAGCCGATCATAACCTCAGGCCATGGATCTAATCACCACAAATAACAATTTAATACATGAACATAAACTATAAAGTGCCTTATAATCCAAGTCTGTTCACACTATTATAGTGTCCTGGCAATTCTTGTAAAACCCCAGACAAAGTATTAGTCAAATACACACATCATTGCCGTGTTACTTCCTCGTTACCAGGTTTTTACCACCCATAGTTGGCGAGCTTTATCCAAGGACACACTAACCGAGGTCAACGTTACAAGGCAATATTATTTCACCACCAAAAAAAAAAGAACCATCAGATATACATGTTATATCAAAAGATACTAATATAAAAATACTCTGCTAAAAGATACATTTTATTAATTCATTGATGCTTCGTATTTATATGTTTTCTAAATAGTTACAGTATATGATTATTAATATTATTCATGAATTGCCGGGCATTGAGGTACTTGATATGATTTGGGAACAAATCATATACAATGGAATTTGTGGAATTGGGAATCTGTGATTGTATCATTTGGATAAGATGTAGGATTGCTTATGTTTCATTGTTGCCAAGTGTTCCTGAAGGTTCCTGATTGTCGCTGTTAATGCTAGTGGTTATGTATGACATTTAGTATGAGTTACTAAATGTCATGCCATGTTGGATTTCAATAGTTGTTCCTGGATTTCTACATCTGGGTAAACTTCTGATATATCAATACAAAGCAGTAACAGTAGAGAACCAGCCGTAGACGTCAAACATTGTAGCAGCATTTGTAAATCATAGCCAAAAGATTCCAAACCTATATTATTTACAATGAACAAAAAATGCTATTTCAAGGAGTAGCAAAATGAAATGTGTATAACGCACTTACCTATGCTTTCCCTGCAAGATATGCTTAAATATTCAACACATTCAAAATACTTCTTTTTTATACTTTTTTGTAAGGCGTCCCCTAATGAAACACTCCTGTATCATTGTTTATTTTACTGTTTTCTTTACTTTACTCCACAACCGCCTGTACAACAGAAACCAAGTGTTGAACCAATCAATTTTTTAATCAATTTGCTATTCAACGAAACTAATTTCAGCCAATTTCACCACTAAAACTTTCGAAAAAAACAGTTTCAAACCTTTCAAAACGTTGGACATTTTGGTTCGAAATTACCCACGATTCTATTACCGTTTCAGGCTTTATAGAGAGTAAACGGTTTATTGGACCATTAGTAAATAGAGATTAACGAAAAGGAGATGTTTTCATAGGCTCAGTAAACAAACATCTGGTTAACAAATGTGCATGTGATTAGCTTCAATCATTAAGAAACACCATCCAAATATGTTTTATAATAAACACATGCATATGAAAATAACGCACTTTTTTTTTATGTGTGTAAATAATTTCCAGTTAACCAAAACCTGTGTATAAATTAACCAAAGGTGGTTGTTTAAAATGAATTTGCAGGAATCGGAACCAAAGCCCCGTTAGTGATAAAAATGTGGTGGTACTCCTTCCCATAATAATTGATAATGTCCAAAAAATACGGGTATTTATCTGAAACTTTGAATTTAAATATAGCTTACATTATTCTATGCTATCATCCGCCATATTCTTGAATAACGAATTTCAAAAACCTAGCACTGAATTTTCATAGTTTCAATCTTCAAAATCGGAGTATGCCTTCTTTCTATAATTAACCTCATAATAAACATTTTTTAAGATATACCCCAGACACTACTAAATAGAAACAAACTGATCACATTATTCTACCTATCCCTAAATTTATTTTATATCTCACGAAAGACTCAAAAACGCGCAAAATTTACTGCTTTTCCCTTGAAAACTGGGTCTCATTTTTCATCTCTGCTCTACTTTTTATTTTACTAAATAACACCAAGAAAAAATTATATGCTCATCTACCTGAGATGTCCACCTTTAATCCAAAAACAAGTACCCAAAAATATCCTATCTTTTGCAGGTGGTATTAATTTTTCAGTGCCAATGTTTCAGATTTTTTACGCGTATTTCACAGCTAAAGGATTGAAAACTTTGAGGTTTCATATCTCTAGAAAACATTAAGCTATACTAACACTTTATAATAATAAAACTTACTTGTTTTAAAGTGCTCTATAGCATATTTTAATATAAAAAATTCTAATCACTTTTATTTTTTTTCATTTTTTTTGGCATTTTTGTAGTAGATTTCAAAATATTCGTTAGATTGAGTAGCTTTTTTTTACATTCATGTCATCAAGCTTGTTGAGCTCTCTCGGACCCAATTTAGTTTTTTAAAAAATATTGATTTTTCGTGGAGATATTCTCAAAAATGTATACAAAGAGATACTTTTGTTTCTAGCTTCCATTTTTCCCTTATATACCCTCATTCCAAATTCTGAATTTGAAAAAATTTGGAAAAAAATCTTGTTTCCTCTACGAAAAATACAGCTAGAAGATTCAGTAATAGCTAGATCGATAGATAATTTTGTGGTGCATTATCTCAATTACTTATATTTTAAATATACTTATAAAAAGTGATGTATATCTTCAAAAAACCTCCAAATGTTCAATTGCATTTTGCGCAAAATTTAATGTGGAATGTTTTTCTGATTTTTATTTAGGTTGATGCAGGATTCAAAATTTTACAAAAACCATTTAATAAGCTATCTCAACTTACTTTGCAGTTCATGAGCCATCAAGCAATTTTGTTTTTTTGATCATTTTCTGGTCGATTTGTCAAATCAATTTTAAAACGCAGTTATCAAAGGCTGTAAGTTATGATATGAACTGATATTTTGATTCTCTAGACGAAAAATCATTATTTTTTGCTGAAACAAAAAATGTAGAGTAGCTTTCATTTGTATATATCTTGTGAACACAAAAAATTAACACCTCAACTTAAGTGCTTAATTTTTATAATCGATTTTAAAACCATTCTGAACAGTATTAGACCAGTGTACTTATATTCTGGTATCAACTCTTATATTTTCGGACAGATATCCATTACCCATAGAAGGAAGGTACATCTTTAAAAATTTGATTGAACTCGACTCAATATTGGGCAAGAAAATTTGCAAATTATGTGCATATACACAAGAAATAACAAAAAAAAGATTGACAAGAAAGGGCGACATCGGCGATCATTTTTATTTATACATGATGTGCCGAATCAAACTACTAAAAAGCCATCTGAAGACCAACATTCTAATAAAATTATGTTACATTTTTCGTTATATTAATATGGGCATTTTTTTTTTTTTTTTTTTTTTGTACAGAAAATTCGTTTAGTAAATATATATATATACATATGTAAATATATGCAATTGTAATTATAAATTCATGAGTGGTGTATGCTGTGTTCCTTTTGGGTATACAATTAGTGTAGCCAAGAATAGACCGAGTGTGATACCTAGTACAATATATTAATAACTATATACTTTATTAAGCACAAAAGATAAACATTTACCAATGGAAGATTCAATCATGGCCAATGCAAAGCCAGCACCTTGGGTTCCAACCTCATCAGAGCCACCAAACAAACCAATGGCAGCCTTCAAACCTAAACTACTTGGCACAAGATAAAAGACGCCAAGTAATACGGCATCGAATGACATTTTGCCAGTGAATTTAGATAAACAATTACCAATGAGGCCCAGACCAAAGGCGGGAGCAACCTGAAGAATTTGAGATGGGGCGCCTCCCCAGCAAGCCAAAGCATAATTAATAACATAGCCGCAAGCAGAAACAATTGCCATGATGGGCCATCTTGGTGGACGTGCACGTAAATAAACACAATAAGCAGTAGCAAAAAGAGGAACCATTAGGAAATTGAACCATTGGGATTCACTAGAAATACAGGTAGAAACGCTAGAGGCTAATTTACAGGCATCACTTTGAGTAGTGTTGCTATTTTTATCCATTGTCAGATATAATTCAGAGCCCATCGAAACACCATAGCCCAGTAAAAACGAGTAAATGATGGCATATACCATACGAACAACGCCACTGACTAACTGTCTGGAAACTAACTCAATAATAGCAACTGCCATTGGGTATCCTGGTAATACAATGATAAAAGAAGAGAATGCAATGGGTGTGAAGCAAAAGCCAAACTTTTGGATACCTCGAGCAACAAATCCAATTAAAATACATACAGTAATCTCCCAAATAGGTTGAAAACTAGAGATAGCAGCAGAAAAGATTTCGTTTGAAGCAAAAACCACTAAAATAAAAAATATCATACAAGTCAACAATGTATACATAATGTATTAAAAACACGAGAAACTTACTGCCAAGAGCTGCAGCTACACCAGCTTCTTGCCATCGACCGCCGTAAAACAAAACACAGCCAGAGAATGCAGCAAGAGCATATACAAATGGATGTAACCAAAGAGGATAAATAGCTGGTTGATCATATACTTTATCAATAAATTCCAAAGCTTCATCAACAGATACTTCACCATGAGCAACCAACTTTTCCAAACGGTAAATATCTGACAAACGATGCATTTCAAATGTCTGTGATTGTCTAATAAAATGAGTTTCGGTAGTGTGAGTGGTGGAATCTATAAAAGTGACCAACATCACATTGGGTATAAAGACATATTCAGCATCCACAGCAAGTGTGCGAGATACTTGCCGCATTGCATATTCTAATCGATGAGCAGGACATCCATATAGCATCAATGATTTACATAATTTTCGTAAAAATTCTTGCTTTTGCAAAATGTTGGCAATTTCAAATGTAATTCTGATACGATCATCAAGTGTAATGGGTTCAAATTGAGATGCTGTAGTAAACATACTGTCGTTGGAAGATCTACGAGAAAACGAAGGAGCTGCTGCTTTTTTACGTTTTTCTAAACTAGGTACTACATATTTACTGGAAGCAACGCCAGCAAGCCAACTACTAGGTCGATTGACTAAAGGAGGACGTTGAGGTCGAGATGTTGGAAGTGCATTACCCGAATGTTCTGATAAGGGGTCAGTATTGGAATGAACAGGGAAATTAAGTAACGATGAAGGCCTATTTTTCTTGTTACGTTTCATATGCAATGTCTTGTGGTATTCCAGAGGTGGTTAGTTTTCAATCTTTCTAGCATTTTATTGTAAAAACTTACCTTTTTATTCTTTCTATGTTTCTTTTTCTTTTGACCATCATGTCTCTTGGCTTCCAATTTCATTAAACTGGCTAAAACACTACCACCTCCCATACCTTGATGAGGAGACTGTAATTCAACTTCTTCTTCATGCTGATGCTGATGCTGATTATGTCTATTCTGCATCATTGTCCCAAGAGGATCAGGTGTATGATGATGGCCCATTTTAACACCCAACATGCGTTGAACCAATGCTGCAGACTCGGTAACGTGGTCTTGGAACCGAACATGACGATCTTTGGCCTCATCTTTGTCCAATGCTGCTTCTACCAGTGTATTGGCAGCAGAATCATCCAATGGAAAACTAGTTTTGTGATGGTCATTGTTTAAAGATGGCAATTTACTCAGTGTTCTCATTGAATTAGAATCATCAAAAGATATTTTCGGATGACGGTGATCTATATCTACAGTATCACTTTCACTGCCACTGTCAGTAGTGATTACTTCGTTATCAGTGCTTGTATAAGCTGTGCTTCGTCTTTGATGATTTTTGACATCAGGATGTAACATGGCTTGAGATGAAGATGTAGCGGAAAATATAGGTGATCCTGGGACATCTACAGGTCTAAAGGCATGAGATTCTTCACTGGTAGTTAAGGCCAATTCTGGCAATCTAGGCCATGTTTTTGAGGGGTGCAATGTATTGGGTCTGACAGGTGAAGTGGGAGTAGTAGTAAAGTCAATTTCTTCATCAATGCCACTGCATTTGTTACTGCTTTCGCTGTCATTTTCTTGATTCTTCTTTTTAGTGTTCTTTTTTTTGAAAAATCTATCCATGATAGATGGAAAATGTTAAAAAATGTTTAGAAATATGAGAGAAAAGAAAAGAAAGCTTTCAGTTTAAAAAGATGTAAAATTAAAAATAAAAAATAAAAATAAAAAATCAGAGACATTTTTCTTTTTTTTATAAATATAATATCGGATAGCCGCAACAATATGATTCAGTTTGATTTGATCAATAGTAATCGTTACATTTCTCAGACTATCTGATTTGCATTGTAGATAACAGATTGTAATGAAAAAAAATGAAAAACAAACAACAACTTTATTTTATTTCTTGCTTTTTTCGATAACACTAGACTATTTCAAATCATAGTAGCATAATTTCTTATCGATGAATATGTATTTGAGGATCTAAGAAACATATAATTCTACATATATGCCTCAAATTTCCAATATCAATGTTATGCCCGCAAAAGTCCGCTTTTCTCGGTTGGTATTGCATCGAGATCAGTCCACTTTTGGCAACTTGGTCCTATCAAATATAAGCTTAAATTTATTTGAAACAAAATTATTTTTATATATGTTGAACATGTTACCAATTAAATATATGCCCACAATTTTTTTTTTTTTGAAAAGTTCGTTTTGCATATTGATGGATCTAGATTTCCGATAGCAAAATTGAAAAAGAAAGATGTCGAAAAATCAGATGCTGTTAACTCAGTTTTTAACATTTCTTTAAATTAAACTAGACTATAAAAGTAATGCTCATATTTTTAACATTGCAGAGCTTTCACTCAACCAGGTTTTTAACCTATTAGACTTTAATTAGATGTAACAACCCATCAAAAAGGAGCCTGTGCTGTATATGTTATTTTTAAAGGATTTTTCCAGCACTTAAATAACAAAATTTTCTATAGCATGTGCGTATAAAAGTAATTGCTACAGGGCAATCTTTTGTATGATTCTTTTTGTTTTGGTGGTTAGCTTGTAAAATTCTAACTTACATTCAAGCTAAAATTGGACCAAAATTATTTTCGAGTTCATCAGTATAAAGGGTTTGTATTACTCAAATTGGTGCCTTCAAATTGCAAAACAACGCTAATAAACTCATATAACATCATGTATATAGACTTAAAAGGTTCTTTACTACAAAGTATTGCATAAATTCGATACGAAATGCTACGATACACCATAACGTTGTGTGAAACAGATGTCCAAAGTTTTTCATGCTCAGAATCTTTAAAGTTTTTGGTGATACATACTCTAGTATATTTTGATCGATTATGTTAATCTAGGAAGATCTATTAAATAGGAATGTAATCTTTTATATGAAATGCTTCCATCTCTCAGGGTCCAGCTGCCAAAATTTTCATATAATGGGGAAAATTATGGTTTTATTTCATTTTAAAAAAAAATCAGATTTAGAGATAGTAATTTCGAGCTAACCAATAACAAGTAATTTCATCGTTATTTAAGGTATAGTTCATTGACGTAGTAAATAATGGCCTCTTTTCAAAAATCGACATTCGTTCGGAACGTATTTTTCTTTGTATCTTTCTAGCAATGATGCTTTTTGATTCCAGTAAATACTTCAAGATGTGATACAATTCAAATTCTGTGAAAAAACCTTGAAATCTATCTCGTAAATTTGCCTAGAAAACATCAGATTATAAATCATACATGCATTAAAATAAAAATAAAAATAGTAGTAATACTTACAAATGTTATTCCTGGTTTCTTTAAAATATGGCTCATGGTTGCATTAGCACAACCTTCTAAAGCAATTGGAATAATAGATCCGGTTGTGTCGTACCACATGAGAGGTAAAATATACCGTACATTGCTTTGTTTAATAAACCAACTAGATAAGAACTCTGATGCTACATAACGTAAATGCTCAAATCCCATGATTTGAACAAGAGGCGGTTTATGGTTTGTGAGTATTTCCAGTGTTTCAAAAAATAATAATGCTTCTTCTTCTTCTTGACGCTGATAAGCAAATGTACTTCTAATGTCAGATATGGATGCTCCTGCTTTTCCAAAACTATAAATAATATCGTATAAAGCTTTGCAAAGTGGGTATTTGTCCTCTAAAACATGCAAAAATTCTTTGATTTCTTCATGTTTAGGAACAGAGACCATACCAATAGATTTCGTATAATGTGTAGTTTCATGATTCACAATCAAGGAATTGTTTGGGATGATACGAAGATCCAGGCCTCTGTATATGAACGCAGTACGCATACTAACTATATAAAGTAGATTGATACCAAGAGCTTTTATAGTAATATTGCGTATATCTAAAAGCTTACCTGCTGATGCCCTTGGATAGTATATTGACTTTCTTGGTTTGATGTATTTCTCGAAATCTTGAAAGTTTATTGAGATCTACAATAGTTAAGAAAAATGAGCATTTGTAACATAATTTGTAATAGCACTTGCTTACTTTTTCTTGAGATGCAAGATCAAGAACTGCTGCTACAGTTCCACCATCTACATCAGATATTTGCAAATCGATCGAAGAGTTAGCAGCAATTTTATCGTGAAAAGATTTAGCCTTTTTAAAGAATTCAAAAGGAAGAACACCGGAAGCCATAATAAGGAACCTGCAATTACACAATCTATTTAGTTTTTTCTTTCTTTGGCATATATTACTTTCACTTACTTTTCAGATACATTGACACGACGTCCTGGAATACGTCCATAAAACGCTTTGCCTTTAGCAAGCATGCCTTCTGCAGTCAAATTTTCTACAGCTTGCTCAATAATCTCATCCGAGAACTCTCTCATCAGCAGATATGCATCTTTGGAATCATATTTTTCATCTGGTGTAATCAAAATCATCTGAATAACATGTACATGCGTTAAATAAAATAGTACAAGTTTTCATAAATTTAGCTTACCTTAATCAGAACCATTACCAGTTGAACAAACACTTTACTTTCATCATAGTCTGCAATGCTATTAGTTGGAATATCATATGCTCTTTCATCATAACAATGAGCAGAAGTGGATAAAGCATGGTTATCAGCACTGTTCTTATCTTCTCGAATAATACTAAACTTTGCTTGCAAATCGCTAAAATTTTTCGGTAACGGCTGGATTGATTGTACTTGCCTTTCTCTTTCTTGTAGTTTCAATACAAAATATTCAAGGAAAGCAGATAAATCATAGTCTTGAGTGTCCCAAATTGCTTCATCTTTAATTTCTCCATTTGCAATGCCTTCTTGGTATATTTCAAGCCATTCTGCTTTAAGTTTTTTGATGGTATCAGTAAGATTTGGATCCACTATGGCCATATAATGCAAAACCCGGCGACAATGATCAGGTGTACGCGTTGTCAATACTTTGGAAATGGGGCTCCAATAAAAGATTGAAGTTTCTGCTCTTGCTTTCATAATACAAAAAGCATGTAAGAGAACATCTTTTTCAATATCGCTAAAAGGATTTCGAGGTGGTTTATTTGCTTTTGGATGTATAAAGTTAGACATGCTTATAATATCGTTATATTAATGGTACTTACGACGAGATACCTTTTGAGATCGATATGGTTCAACTGGAACCCTCAATCTTCGTAGTTTTCGGCTTGCCACAAATGTAGATTCTACAAAAGGTTCTGTTTGCTTTAGCTTGAACATGGCAGCACTAATTTTGCGTTTCTCCATTGAAGCTTGCATCAATTCAGCAATAGCAGGTGATGCTGACATGCTTTGTGCCTTTTGTTGTCTCTTTTCTCCCTTTGTTCTTTGAGATTCGTACTTTTTGAAAGCTACAAGAATTGAATTATAGTATGTTCTGATACGTCTAATGGATAAACCAGCTTTTCTAGCAATATGAACTCGTAATGATGTATCTTCTTCAGAAGGTACACTTTTAGTATTAAAATCAATAAACGAGTCTAATATAGATTTCTGTTCTTTTGTCAAAAGAGTATTACTTTTCCATAACCTAACCAAAACAATGTTGTAAAATACATCATTCTCATCATGGATAGTGTCTACTGTCAACCGTTTTTCTAAACAACAGGATTGCAGATCTCTCCAAAATGACTGTACATCGCTGACACTGTTAAATTGTATTGTGTCTCGTATAGGATGACCTTTGCTTGCATAATCCTTGACAATACCCTCGCCAAGTAATTGAATTTTCGGTGGAATTTTATACGCCTCAAGGGCATTTTCTTCGAGTGCCACTACACAAAGTGCATGGAGTGTCTTTATAAGATGAATGATTCTAATTCGAATTCGAGGGGCTTCCAGAGATACAATAGCCTTGATATCTGCAGGTAAATTAGAAATAGAAATATCTCGATTTTCATCCACATCAAGAAATTCACCCAGCTTGGGATCACTATAAGGCAATAAACCATATATTTTCATCAGTTGTCTTAAATTGAGTACTTTAAGAAAGTCTGCCATATCGACAATACCATCCTGGATGCCTTTGGATTCAAGAAACCCAAACAAAGTTTCATGCAACTGCTTTGCTCTCATCCATTTGGAGGGAATCCAGCCATTTTCTATTGCTATAACACGCCATGAATTGGAATTTCCGACTATGGGCTTAGGTGATTTATCAGATTCATTCGCATTTGACTGAGGCAATACCGGCATATTGACAGTTCTTAGTTCCTTTCGCTTTGTAATGCCATTCATAATTGGTTTTTGAACATTGTAATTCTCTAAAAACTCTTTTACTTGTGGACTATCACCACTCAAACTAGGATGCAATACAAATTTCTTGATTTCTGTCAAACCATTTGTCTTTTTTATCGTGCTCACATACAACTTTAGCTTTTGTTGATCATGTAAATGCCTTACTAATTCATCAAATGTTTTACGCGCAATATTTTGACCTCCAGGTGTGTCCAATTCAATACTTTTAAATTCATTGCACATTTCTTGATCAAGTTCTCGAATATGCACTTTTTCTACCATTTCTGTCAAAATTGCACATCTACGAGTTTTTGTGGTATTGCGCAATGATCCCTTTTTGGCTTTTTTGATTGCTGAAGGAAGCATTGATTTATCATTTGCAGTTGGATCAACATCACTGTTAGCCCTTTTGCTTGGTACCTGAATTACTGGTTCTGTGAATTCATCTTCCTCAGCACTAGCTAATCCTTCCATTTCAATATCTTCATCTGCTGGTGGTGGATCAGAACTAGCTTTCCGCTTCTTTGCTGTTTCTTTTTTAGCTGGTTTTTCCCCTTTTTCACGATATTGTCGTTTACGAACTGGTTCCATCAAAATTAACCCAATTTCATTGATCGATGTTGGCTCCTTTAACACATCTGGTTGTCTAGGTTTTGGTATAATAGTGGGCTCTGTAATTTCATTTCCAATGGCTTTGTTGAACGCTTTCCAGCCCTCGCCCGTGTAATATCTAAATTGTCTAATTCTTCCAGCTAATTCCTCGGTACGGTAAATAACATATTTTGCCATATCAGGGTTTTTTGATGGTATAGAAGCATTTTCAAAGAAAATTTTAAATTGAATAGGGTCAATGAATGGGTATTTTTCAATCAGCTCTTGTCGTAAAAGACCTTTATCTCCTGCTGCCTCAACGTCTTTATAAAAGACATAATCAGAAGGAAGATCCCTAAATATAGAGTAATGCTTGTCAACTTGCATTGAATCATCTTGATGGTGAGATTGAATTGTGCTAGTAGTTCGTATTGCAGATCCTGGTTTAACACACTGTCTTAATTTCTTGCCATCGTATGCATTAAATTTCTCTATTTCGCCTTGATCATGCATCTCTGAAATCTTACTTCTGGCCCATTTCTTTTCTGTTGTAGTCTTTAATCCTAATGATTCAATCAAACTTATAATTGGCATAATATTATCGGTTGCTTTTTCGAGTAATTTCATTATATTTTCTTTAAATACTGGCACGCGATAAATAACTCCATCGTTTTGTTGGTTTTCATCAATTTCAGTACTTGGTTTGCTGGCAAAGCGTTTCAAATATAACATCTTTGTTATCATACGAGACATATATGCATCTTCTTTAACACTATTGAAATAATTTAATGAAAATTGATCAATTTACACTATAGTTTTCTTACATTATTCCTAATTGATCTAGTTTTTTGAGGTGATAAGAAATCGTTTTCGAATCCATTTTGAACATTTCACCCAATTCATGTTGAGCAATACCTTGAGATCGACTTTTTGTAATATTGTTCAATAAAAGTTTCTGCTTTTCTGTTATATTCTTTTTCTCATTCTTGGGAAATGTAATGCATTTAATATTATTGTTAATCAAAGATTTCATCAATGTACCTTCAAATTCCCATAGATATTTCGATCTAATACTTCCTCTGTTGTTGTAATTAAAATTTCCTTTGATACAAGGTCTTCATACGATAAATCGCTTGGATTGATAGTGTTTCCTTTCTAATATAATATTATAATAATTAGTTTTTATGCTAGCTTTTCAATCCTGAAGCTACCTCTGTAAATAGCAAATGCTCATTTTCTTTGATTTTTTGCCATAGAAATGCTTTATATTTATCATCGAATAATATTGGGATGTTAAGTTGGGTATTTTGCAAGAGTTTTGTAGTTAAAGTCTCGACAAGATTAAAGAATTTATCGACAGTACAACCTGTATATATTCATAATAAAGTTAGATATAAAATAGTATACTATTAATTATTGCATTACCTTGGTCTCCCTCCAAAGCTACTTCATCCACAATGTCATCAAAGACTTTGTCCATCATAATGAAGCAAATTTTTTTTTTTTTTTTTTTTTTTTTTTTGGATACTGAACGAAATGAAAATGGAATGTCAAAAAAAAATATGCTGTGCAAAATTTGGTCCTCCGGGGCTGAGAAATTGGTATAATGGTTACAACAAAGCATGATAGGAAATCAGGATTAACGTTATATGATTGATGATGTTGTATTTTATGCTTAAATCAACACATAACATACTAGATATATGTTTTATATATAAAAAAAAAGCGATTTTTATATCTCTAGAAGCCATTTTTTTGTATATTGAAAGGGAAAAAAAAGTTTAATATTGTCTTAATATAGAGATAAATCCAACTTTTACATATCAAAGCTACAAAAAAATAATACCACAAGAAAGAGTAACATCTAATGATCTATTTTGATTAATACATACTGTATTATATCATGTCAATTACAAGCATATATAACTTTTTAAAGTAAATTAACGCACGGGTGCGGAAAATTTTCTAAATAGTAAATGTATGATAATATTGAAAAGGTTTATATTTTTATTATTATATAAAAAAGAAATCTATATACAGGGCTAAAGGTCTAATCTTAATCTTTTCTAGTTGACAAGTTTCTAGCTAATTGAATCAATGCTGATTGAGCTTCTGAGGGTGGTAACTGCTCGATAGCTGAAACTGCTAAATCTATATGTTTGTTTGCTAATGCAAGCGTCTTTTTTAATCCGCTACTTTGATATACCAACAATCGTGCCTATTGTTTCTACACGTTAATATCTGTGTATATAAAGTATATAAATTGCTCTACCTTTTCTGTATCATCATCGTTACTGAATCCACGCTCAATTAAAGGCCCTAATTCTGCATGTTCTTCCCATGCTAACAAGACAGGAGCTGTAATCCAACCTGAGCTATGCTTCTTTTTCTCAACATTTGCAGCAGTTTTGGAGAAATCTCGAAGATCGTCGATAAGCTAATAAAACTAGATTAGACCTGAATGTTTACAGAATTGGTTTTTAATATGTTTACCTGGAAAGCAATGCCCAAATTTCTACCATAATCATATGTAATCTTTGCGATATCACTTGAGCAACCACCCAATACCGAAGATGCTTTACAACTTTGAGCAATCAAACTACCAGTTTTCAAATACACCTTTTCCAAATAGTAATCCAATACCTTTTGTTTGTCGGGGTTTTTCTCGTTAAGATCATGTAATTGCATAAACTCTCCTTCCACAAGATTAGCAATACAAGTAGCAATCAATTCAATACATTCAGCCTTTTTTAATTGGGCCAATGCAAGAGAAGCACGCGCTAATAAGAAATCTCCTGCAAGAACAGCCATCTTATTACCAAAACCCGGGTTTGTTACTTGTTCTCCATTATCAATCACGTCATAATGAAGTAATGAAGAGGTATAAATCATTTCAGAAATTTCTGCTAATCGTCTTTGTGCAGGTAAAATAGGCGTTTCGGCTGACGATAAATAACATTCGTTATCTGTATCTTCATTTAAAAGTTGTTGAGTTGTTTTTTTAGGTGCTTGAGATGTTGCTTTTGCGATCAACAATACTAAAAGAGGTCTGATTCGATTGGTGTCTCCTTGGAAATAATGTTTTCCGATGGTATTGATAAATGGATGTCCAGATCCTAAAAGTTTTGTAATATTTCCTTTTAATTCCCATAAATCTTTACCGACAATTTTGACAGGGTCGAATATACGTTCTTGATCAGCTGAGTTGACGAGACTTTGAGCTTCTTTGACAGCTTGGTCCCAGCTAGTTGCTTGTCCAGTAAAAGGTAAGGACTCAATATTGGGTCGAGTTACTTTACGAAGAGGTGTTGCAGTCAATAAAGTAGATTTGATGACATTAATGCCTTGTGCTAATTTATCAAATGGAGAACCTTCGTCTTGTTGTTGTTTCAATTCAGCTGCTTTTTTGTAATGCGTTGCTGTGTGATGAAATGTAGCAACAGAAACTGGTCTGGCAACCAAAGGATAACTCTTGGCCAGTGTCTTGATACTACGTGATAACATTTAGTGAGTGTAATAAGAGAAAAAAAAATCCCTGGCTTATCAGTTGGTATTTTATCTTGATATTTTCAATCCCCCCCTTGTTTGACGTTGATACCATACTTGGCTGGGGTGTATTATGTCCTTCTCAGATGAATACAGCGATTTCGGCAGTCCTGAAGCATGTACAATACACTTATTTCAAGATTTCTGTGTGTCATCGGTGCTTAAATTTCAGATTTGCAAACGGCACATCTGAGGACTAGTTTGACATTTTCGGAAAAAAATTAGACATTTAAAGAATTTTGGCGACCCAAATTACGTAATTATGCTCTCTATGCGTTGTAAGGAAATATATGCTATTTAAAATGGTCTATAAGATAAAATTTTTTGATCATCAATTTTTTGCACAAAATATTTAGATATCTTTGATAAAGTCGTTTTTTGGTTTTTTCAATAAATATCAAAAATTTTGGCTTGGAAACTCAAAATAAACACTGCCATCGTTTAAATAACAATATTTAGGTTATATAATCTCGATAAATATCTTAGTAAAAAGTCGCGTTTTTCGGGCAAAAAATTGAATTTTGTGAAAATTGAGATTTTGGACGAGGTATGGTAAGGCAAAATTCGAGTTGAAAAAAAGTGCTATAAAAATTTAGGGAAATGTATTAAATCAAGTCTATTGAACGGTAGCATTCATTTGGTATGCTTCTAGATGCTAGAGATGGCCTCAAACTATAAAAATTAACCATTAAAAGTACTGATTTAGGCCTATATTACTAGATATTTAACATTTATTACGTACTACATATTACTTTGGTTAGTTTTATATGTATTTAACGAATCGATAGGGATATTTTTAACATTTTGCATTAGCAACTGCAAAAAAAAAAGCTTATGTATTGACCAAAACAAGCTTATACAAGCTCAATTACCACCACTGGTTGGATCAAATTTCACGCTTAAAACTCAATAAGCTCTATTTTGCGCATCTTCTGAAAGTGAGTAAACTTTAAAAATCGAAGGATTTCATTGAATCAGTTTCATGAATATATAGCGAGTTGACCTGAGACCTAAGAATCTCAAAATTTGCTATTTTTGGTGTTCTTAATGAATACAGGTGGCAAGATTAGCCTACAATTTATTAACTGATTCAAGCGTATTATATTCGTGTATCACAGCGTTGGTTAGCTGGATCAAGTATAAAGATTTAAGTCTATTCCCTGCATCAATAGAATACTTTTATAATGAAAAGGTTTGTGTAAATCTTTTAACTTTATTTAAATAAAAGTGTGAAGAAGCAGATGTTTCATCGCAAACTCTATAGAAGGCTGAAAAAAGAGAGCTATACATAAGCATTAAGCTACGATATCTATTCTCTTGTAATGATAATCATGATGTTGCTTGCATTGTTTGGCTGTTCTGCTGCCAACAGCATCAGAAAGTTTTTGGAAAAACACCTTAGCATCCATAGGTAAGCAAAGAGACAATTCCATGAGCTTAGTCTTGAATTTATTCTTTTCTGTTTCATTCCATCTGCCATTATTCATCTGGATAGCAATATACTTAAGAGCCAAAATGCTTTCCTTGCTGATTTGATTCTTTGCGGGGAAAGTGATGCTGCTCTCTATCATACTTTCATTGTCATTAACAGTGCTTTTTACCTTGATTTCATTGCAAGCAGTACTATGAAAGCGCTTGACGGCTTTCGTAAAGATGGGACTAATAGTAGTAGCATTAGTAGTTGGCTTCAACCAAAATTTAGAAATGTTGGGACAAGTATCAGCAGTAGGGAAGGAGTGAACGATGGATTTGGATCCAGATGAGATATCAGCCGAGGCATTACGGGTAGCACCAACAGAGATGAATTTTCTAATTTGAGACGTAAACATTGTAAATATAGATTGTAACGATAGTGAGGTATAATATGAGATTATAATTTCTTTACGATCGGTACATCTTTAAACCTTTTTATACCTCTAAAATGTAGCTTATATCCATACATTGATCAGCACTCTTTTTGTTTGATCAGAAAGGAAAGTAGATGCAGTTTTTGTATATATAAAGAATGAAATAAACTTATTTTGAGTCAAATGTAACAATTTGGTTTCATTATATTTTTTATGCAGGAACATCAAAACTGCGTATCAAATAAATATTAAAATCCATAGCAACCAGGAACCGCAATTTTCCATAGCAACAAGTTTTCATTTAGTAATCACACATGGCAGTGCACTGATATAATTTGTATATTCCAACATACAAGAATAATAGTTGATTTGGCCACTTTTCTTTGCATTTATATTCAGGAGTTAATTACATTACATTACATATGATAATCATAATAAAAAAGGGAGTAAGAATAGAGACAAGGAGTATATGATTGTTATGGGTATCATTATTTCATCCTTTTTTTATAATAGTAATAATAATAGCAACAAGTGATAATGAATGTGTGTGTTTGCGTGTGTATATATAATGTGCGATTGTATGTATATAAGGGAATTTTCTCTTCTTATTCTTCCTCTGCTCGTTTTTTACTTGTGCTTGGCAACTTCTTTGGCTGGAAAACGTTTGCGTAACATTGCAATCATTTGGCTGAACCACCAAACATTTAAACATGTGGTTACGAAATTACCAACTCCATAAACAATCCAATCTACAGGTTTTATCAATCAATTAAAGCAATTTAGATAACAAATATATATACTTACATCTCCAAGGAACATCTTCTTTCACTGCATAGATATCAGCTATAAAAGATAAAAACAATATGTCAATGTTTTGAATGAATTACACATTTCTATATATATAAAAAAAAAAAAAAAACTTACACCACATTTTATATGACATGTAGGTACCAAATACAATACGTGCACCGAGAAATGTCAATAAAAGTACGACACCATTCACTAATTGAATCTTGGAGCCAGTCCAACCCAATTTATCCTATTGATTTGAGGATGAATATCGTCTAATCTCTCCATTTCAGCACAGGCTCTCCTACTACAGCCTTTCAATTTTTCCCTTTTTCTCTTACCATGAACCAATGAAAGTTAAGAAATATGGTACTGAGTTCGTACATTAGGAAGATGGCACCATAGTAATTAACGAAAGGACGCTAGTCATCCTATATATTAGATATTGCTAATACGAAACATTCGAAATATGCACACTTACGAAAGAGAAAATAAATACTGAGAATGAAGCAATACCGTGAAATACCATACTAATGCCTTGATATTTATAAAAATAAACAGCAATGATAGTATCCCATAAAAAGTAACTACATAAATATGACAATTAAAATATGAATCACACTTTTTTTTATGTATTTGCCTGTATTTACCCGCAAGAAATTGAATAAATATCAGCAGCCCATCTCACATAACCAAACACTCTATCTTGATTAAGTGAATTATCTGCAAAAATAAAAAATGACCCAAGAACGACAACTAGACAATGTATAGTTGATACAACATGAATATGCCAATTTGGTCCATTATACTGATTTGCGACAAAAAACACATTAATAAAATCCATAAAAACTGCGATATACCAACACATTTACTTACGCCTTTAAAGAATTGAAATGTTTTTGGAAATAAAACTGGTGAAAATATACGGGAAATTTCATAAATAATGGCAAATAC
Source organism: Mucor racemosus (assembly GCA_027405735.1). Lineage (NCBI taxonomy): Eukaryota > Fungi > Mucoromycota > Mucoromycetes > Mucorales > Mucoraceae > Mucor > Mucor racemosus. The sequence goes on from JAPEHQ010000011.1 coordinate 2,025,581, forward strand.
AACGGTTGAAGTCAATACAGTTTGCCAATGATACCGAAGTGTTGATAAAGATAATTGATCCAAGATATCACCAAATGTTGATGATGATACAGACATTGATTCCATTTTTCTTTAATCGTATATGGAAATAATAAAGCGAAAGAAAGGAAAAAGGAAGCAGACGTTTATCTTTAGATAATTGATTTTATGCCTTTTTGTTGATTTATTTTATTAAAACTCCCAAAAAATAATAAATGTTTGTTTAACCCCAGATTTTCTTGTGTAAAAGGTACAAAATGTGTGTGTGAATAACGGAGGCTCATACAGAGGTCCAAATCAGATCAAAATAATACATGTTATTCATAGAAACACGGCCATTTTTTGGGTTTAAATCACATGGAGAAGAAGAAGAAAGTGAGCGAGCGAGCGAGCGAAAAATTACTGCTATAAATTACTCGCCAAGCAACAAGAAAAATTTTCATCGGAATCAAGGTTTCAATGTGGAGTTGTACAAAAGATAAAAATATTTGGGAACAAGGAAGCCGATAAGTTTTTTTTTTTTTTTTTTTCAATAAACTACATGATTAGTAAAGCGATACCGAAATCTTTACCGCTTGATGATTCTTTGTAATGTATATTGTCATAGAACAAACAATCGTAGAGGAATATACAGATTTGTAAACGCATTTGAAATGCAGCTAAGGTATGAGTTTCTGTCTGCGTACGTAAATAGACTCTGGTATAAATACAGAAGCATTTCATTTGTCCAGAATTCCATTATACTGTTAAATGGAATTCTATTATCCTAAAAAGTCCATCAGAATATCAGATGAAATTAGCATCATACGAAAAAATTAGCCAGTTCAAGTAAACCAAATAAGAATTGCCAAAAATGGCATGTTGTTCGTTCCTTTGCCACATTGCTCAATTCAAAATTAAGCTCACCGGTTAACATGTATAAGTTAGCATTAGTAAATGTTATGAAAAAATAATTTCCTTGGCCACTGTGAGAAAAGTTTTCTATTTGCTGCACCTGATACATGAGAGTTTTTTCTATACTGAAAAAATAGATATATATATATATATATCATGCTTTTTACCGTTGGTACACATGCCTGTTCTTGAAAAATATAATGTCAGATTCAAATTATAAGATCCACTCAATGATGATTTAATGTTCAAAGAATTATTTTAGTCAATTATATCATATTATAAAAGCATAAAAAGCCGAGAAATTTAATTATCATCTCATTTTATACTTGTAATTTTTTACTCGATTTAAAATCGATTTGGAATGGTTGTTCAAGCTTATATTTGGAATGGGTTCCATTTATCAATTCAACAAATGTTGGGGCGGTGCTTTTGTAACAGTTAATTTCCCGTATTCGGTCATAATTTCACGTTACTAAAGTAACATTTTATGAAAACTTTTTATTGTAAGTTTATGCACTAACAGTTTAAATTTCAATGTATAAATCCATTTAGCTACCATTTTTTGACATTTGGACGATCAAGAAGCGCATAAACAGCTCATCAAATAGGATTATGAGTGATATATTTGTTTCTAAAATATTTCATATCCCGTTTGTATAGCAATAGTCTGCGAAGGTTTTTTATGACTCAAATTCGCATTTTATATTTAAAATCAAAACATAAACAATTACAATTATATATTACAATTATATACATATATATAATTTTGTTAAATTCCAGTACAGAATGTAAATTATAGCAAAGCAATGACAAGACATAGTGCCCAAATATGTATTCAATTTCCGTCTTCAAATTGGCTCACTTTTGTAGCACACTTCTTATACTTTGGGCTATACGCTCTCCAATAGAATTGCTAACTTTTAAACAATCAAAGCGCATTCCAATTTTTTTTTACATCACTAGATTTAGCTATTGAATTTACGTAGCGTCATGCGAAATAAGTTGTTTAAGCAGTAGAGTTTCAATAAATATAATACGCTGAGAAGATTGAATATATTATAACTTAAGGCCTCTACTTAACCACTCCCACCAGTTACCGCCGTCTGATACCTAAATACATTAAGTGTAAGTGATATATACATATTTATTTTAAATCAATAGCAAAGCCTTAACCTTTTCTTTTCCATATTTTTCTATATTCATCCCCTGTTGTTCATTTTGTTTGTATATTTTTTACTTGAATTTTAACTCGAATTTTTGAAAACCCAGATATTTTTACAAATAAAGTGTATATATTATACATCAAAATGTTAAATTGCAGCAGACAATATGAAATGAACAGAGCATTTTAAGCACTAGAGTTGCCTGTTACTACGATATACTGAGATCCTGAGATTAAGCATTTTTCATTGAATTTGTTCCTTTACAAAGCATCTAACAATAAAAAAATAAAAAAATATTTTTTTTTCTTTATTATACTGTAGAAGCTAAATAGTTACACTATATAATTATTAATTGTTTCCCTAATTAATTAATGGATAAAAGAAAGTATATATGTTTTATAAAATTTTATTTATATAGTTTGATAAAAGTAACGCTCAATTGACGAACTTGATTAACTTGGTCTGATATATTCAGAAAACGTTACACTCCATATTCTAAATAGATTTTGTATTTTATTGTAGGTATCTGACTGTATGTTGTGCCTAACACAATCCTTGTTGCCTTCGCTTCGGATTCCGAAGTGGTACAAGCTCTCTGAGCCATGCTTTATTTTCAGTATATAATAGTAAAAAAATGATATTTCCCTTTTCCTCAGATCTTTCTAAGCCGCGCATTCGTGGATATATTATGAGTGATCAAGAAGACACTATTAATTATAATGAGCAAACACCAACCTTCACACAGAGCCGAGTGGAAGACATTATCGAGCTCGTCACTCGAAAACTACGAGAAGAACAGCTACAGGAAGCAGAAAGTAGAGCAAGGGGAAATCCTCTCCCTTCCTTCATCGTCGAAGAATTGGATCATTATTCCAAGACAGACAGTTTACAAAAAGCAATCCAAAAATATAAAAAAGAAGTTCCTCGATACAACAGTGAGGACTGGATCACCGCAGAAACAAACAACCCAAATTTCATCGGAGACCTTAAACAACGCAAAGTCGATTCTTTACAATTAGCGTTCGCAAAATGACCGAGCCCAAGCGAGCGCAAGCAATTTCAGCAAGCATTTGTCGAGCCTAAAATATTTGAAAGTTACTCAAGAAAGCCCAAGCCGAAGCAAGGGTTCGTCGAGCAGTTGCATATCGAGCATTCTCAGTTTTGAAAGCAAGCAAGCAAGTATAAATCAAACATCATCTAATTTTTCGAAAAGTCAAGCAAGTCGAGCAGGAGCATATAAGCAAGCGAGCAAATCCGAGTGCAAGCGCAAGCATAGTGCTATATATTTTCAGCGTGATATTGGTTCAAAATGTGATGAATTTTGACATTTTTAAAGTTAAAATTACGAAAACTGGATGTCGTATATTTTCAGGATTGATAAATATTACTTAAAAAAGAATACAATTATAAAAGAATGAGTAATTAATCAGTTCTTCAACTGTATAATAAAAACAAGATATCCTTTATTTAGATGTAAAAGTATGGCCTTTTATATTGATTAGACATTGAGATCCTGAGATGTAATTTAAGGCACTATTGAACTATTGGATCTGTTTGATAGTAATCTATGGATTGAAATGGATCAATCATAATTTAACCGTTCTTGCAGAGCTTGTGAGTTGTGTTGTTTCAATGCTGCGCTAAATATGCTTGGATGTTGATTTGATAACTACTTGATTGGTTAACTGCTGGGATGAAATAATGTGGTGTCATAATTGAGGTCCAAGCGTTCTTGGTAATTACTGGATTAAACTTGGTACGCTAGGAGTTTCTTATATCCGATATCAAGACTTGCACTTCAATACATGTCGTAGTCAATAGATTGTAAGATGTATTGATACTGTAGAAGGTGATAATGTATGATACTAGTAGGTGGAATACAACACTGGATAAATTTTCCCTAAGTTACATGCTTGCTTATTTGATTTGAAAGCAGGCAAGCAAGCAGGTTGACATACATGCAAGCAAGCTTATTTCAATTTGAAGCAATTCGATCAAGCAAGCCTATTTCTATTTGAAGCAATTCGAGCAAGCATACAAGCAAGCTTTCAATGTTTTCGTCGAGCGCCATGCAGGAAATTGCTAAAAAAAATTAATCAAGCAAGCCAAAGCAAATAATAACCTGAAAAAAGCGCAATTCAAGCGAGCCCATGCATAGGGCTCGCTCGCTTGCTTATGTTCGCACAGCTCGATTGCGATCGCTAGGAAAATATCATTTTTTTACTATTATATACTGAAAATAAAGCGTGGCTCAGAGAGCTTGTACCACTTCTTCATCCTTTGCTTCGGCAACTTGAGTATTGAGCAAAATTTAAATTTTCAAAAAATTGAATTTTCATAGTTTTCAATCTTTAAAATCAAAGCGTGCCCTCTTTTTTATAACTAAACTCATACTAAACATTTTTTAAGATATACCTTAGGCACTGATAAACAAATACGAATTGTTCGCATTATGCTACGTATTCCTAAATTTATTCTATATCTCACAAAGACTCAAAAACAGGTAAAATTCGCTGCTTTTTCCTTGAAAACTGTGCCTCACTTTTCATTCTTGATCTACTTTTTTTTTCACTAAATAACACCAAGAAAAAATTATACGCCAATGTGTCCGAGGTGCTTAATTTTAATCCCAAAACGCGTATCCGAAAATATCCTGTTTTTTGCAGGTGGCATTAATTTTTCAGTGCTAATGTTTCAGATTTTTACAGGTATTTCACTGCTAAAAATTAAGAACTTTGAGACTTCATATCTCTACAGAAAATTAAGCTATGCTAACATATTCTAGTAATAAAACTTGCTTGTTTTGAAGTGCTCTATAAAATATTTCAGTGTAAAAAAATTTTGAGTACTTTTATTTTTTTTCATTTTTTTTGTCGTTTTTGTAGTATATTTCAAAATATTTGTTAAATTCAAAAGCATTTTTTTTACATTCACGTCTTCATGCTCGTTAATCTTTCTCGGACCCAATTTAGTTTTTTTAAAAGTATTGATTTTTCGTGGAGATATCCTCAAAAATGTATACAAAGAGATACGCCCGTTTCTAGCTTCAATTTTTCTCCTAGTATACCCTCATCCCAAATTCTGAATTTGAAAACAAAATGACAGAAACTTTGTTTTTTCTACAAAAAATGTAGCTGGAAGGATCAGCAATAGCTCGATGGATAGATACTTTTATTTTGCATTATTGTCATTACTTATGTTTGAAATATGCTTATAAAAAGTATTGCGTATCTTCAAAAAACGTCTAAAATTTTAATTACATTTTTGGCAACATTTAATGTGAAACATTTACCTGAACAACTATGCTTCGATGGATGCAGAATTTAAAACTCTACAAAAAATTAATACTGTAATTTAGGTACTCAACTTTTAATAATCAATTTTAGGTCAATTCCAGTCAATTGTGGCTAATGTCTGGCTAATGCACTTATATTCTGATATTAACATTTCTATTTTCCGAGAGATATTAATGGCCTGATAGAGTGAAGACACAGCATATTCTTTGAAGATTTTACGCATTTCGACTCAATTGAGAGTTTATGGATATATAAGGTTTTATTTATAATAAAAAGAATAATAATAAAGACTAGTAACGTTTATTATGGAGAACTTAAGCTTTATTGCTAGAAAAACTAATGGTCAAAGTCGGCACACAAAAAAGCTCGTGTGGGGTGACCGAGCTTCAATTACGCACAAAAAAAAAAGCTCGGCTGTGTTTAGGACATAGACTATACTGGGTACATGTATTACTAGTAGAAGTGCTCAAAGGGTTATTTAGACATGATTCTTAGCATAGAATAATGAGTATGAGGTGATAATGATGTATGCCAATTTTATTTCATTTAGTTATGTTACATGTAGTCTATGATGAAATGACTGTAGCCTGAGATCCTGAAGTGAGCCAATCATGAACTCGTTCCTGGGAATGGAATTTAGCTATTCCATTTGTATAAACATTCACTGTCTAAAGTTAATCAAGCATGGACATCCTATATACTTAACTTGGTAGTATCCTACTAAACCTGCTCTGGCCAATCTAGTATATCATCATGTTGTAATCAATCAACTAGTTCCTCAAGACTATGATATCATTCTTTATACACGCTGTATTCTAGACTCTATATCCACGCTTCCAAAACATATAAATACCCTGAATCCTGATGTCGTTCGAGATGGATTATTATCTTTTTTACCTACAATATACTCAATAAATATATCTAGTTTTAACTTTATTTTCTAGTTATTCATTGTGTATATTTAAACAGGCTGCATAAAAAAGACTTGGCTTGCTTTAATTAATCAGATATAAATAGGTAATACAAGTATTTCAGATATGCTAGCTTCTATTGGTCATTGTACATTCGGTAAGTTTAAACAACAACAAGTTGGTTACCCTGTATCTACGCCTATTAAGGCCCTTAAGTCCACTAGTTCTCGACGAATATGGGTCCAAATGGCCTCCCGTCTCCCGTTGCAACAGTAGGCACTTCTAGGGTTCTAGTATTGATCCACATGATTGCAAAAGGTTTAGCCTCCCTGAGTTGTTGTGGAAGAAATAGAGAAATGAAAACTCATACTTGTTTGAACTATTTTGTATGGATTGTTTCAGATATTTTTTGAAAATTTTTAAATAAGATTAAATAATGATCCAAAATTGAATTTGAAATTTGCACTTTATGCACAGTATATCTACAAAGAACATATCTTAATTCCATTAGTTAACAGCTGTTTTTGAAGGACCTTTGAACCCGTCTTTGAAAAAAAAGTCTTTTCTTCTGCTTGAAAGAAGTTTAGTAGCTGGAAAAATACTTGAAATCAATGAATATTAATCCAAATAGGCTGAAAGTTTTATAATATATACTACATCTCTAACAGTACCAAGAGATATAATTTTAACATTCTATTGATTTCCTGGTTAAGTTGTAGGAATTAAACGCCCACTTTTCCCTAGTAGGTTTTATGGCTCCGCAGGTCGTTTCAAAGTTAGAAATAACGCTAAATCAGCTAAAATCGGCATATATGACAATGACAACTGCCGAAATTAATAAGTAAATGTCTTATTTATGCATAATTAAAATTGTAATGTGATATGTTTTACATTCGTTTTTCAAAAAAAAAAAATCTGATTTCAGATATTGATTTAAATAACTGGAAGCAAATAAATACAAGAAAAATACCAGAAAATCCTAAACCTTTGTTCCTTGAATGAGTTGATTTACTGATAATTCGTATTTAATCATCAAATGAATAGTAGACAACGTCATTCATTGGATACCTTTCAAATTTTCAAATAATATAGATTTTTTATGGAGTAATTGATAAATAATTGACTTAAATGCAATCCCGAGATGCACAAAAAATCTGTATTTATGAAATAGCATAAGAGTGGTTTTTTTAAAAAAATTAAGAATTGATTCAAAATTGGGTGGACTACAAAAAAACATTTTGTTGGCAAATGTTGGTATCTATATGGTTTGCTGTCAAATTTCAAAGACATTCTTGCTTCAGCATTTTCTAAATCATTGTTGATAAAACGAATGCAAAAATGCAACCAATTTCCAGTAATTATACTTTATTTAGTCGTATGTTTGAATATTTACATGATATAAAGCTTATCAATTGATAGATACTTTATATTTTTGGCATATTTTACATGATAGATTCAAGCTTCCAATATACGGTATGTGTCGAATCTTATTTGTAAATAATGGACACAATTTTGTATTTGCGCATTCGTATATATATTTGTCAGCCCTTATCAAACGATTTCATTTTTAAATCCTCAACTCCAGGTATGGGTAAGTGCCACATTTGTCAAAATTTGCCATAAACAGCTCGTATTCAAGAATTAAAGAGTAGGTCAAGCAAGTATATTATTCCTAAAAACCTGCAATTAATTGTGGTACACATTTTTACCTATTCTTTGTTATTGTTTGTTAAGATTTTCATATATATATAGAACAGGAAATATTAACAAGAAGTTGAATGATTTTCAATATACACAAGTTTTTATTATGGACATACAAACAATTCGAATGTGATGTGTGCTACAACGAATAGTAAATCTACCAACACCTCATTAACTTGACACAGTTGCTTTCAGGACCTGTCCAACGGTCACCTTTTTTTGCAGATTCGTGACTCTTTCAATGGTAATTCATATCTACTTCTCTTTCTCTTCTTGACTATCGCAACAATAACTACAACAACAATTACTACAACAACATAATGTCACAAATCTTGCCTATTGATAAAAAGCAGCTTCGCGCTTGTTTATTATGTTCACTTATCAAGGCAAGTAGATTTACAAACCAACTGCTTTTTGTTTTATACTAAACCAACTTACTATATTTAGAACGCTTCTCAATTTCGTTCGAATGGATGTGAAAATTGTGAAGAAATCTTACAAATGAGAGGTAGTATGGATAGAGTAACTGAGTGCACAAGTGGAAAATTTGAAGGGTTAGTTTCTAGTTTTTTTTTTTTTTTTTAGGGGAAAACCTACAAGAAATGTTGATAAATTTCATATTCATCTAAATGTAATGTTTGTTTTGTTTTTTTTAGTGCGATAGCCTTAATGCATCCTAAGGATAGTTGGGTTGGCAGGTGGCAAAGAGTTGGTAAGAATTAGAGTTTTATTATTTTGATACACATGTGTAATGATACTTTTTTGATAGATAAATTTCAAAAAGGTGTTTATGCTATTGTAGTTTATGGAAGAGTACCTGAAGATGTGGAAGATGAATTAGACAGACGTGGTGTGACATATAGACCAAGAGATGGCAGTGTCAAGGATTAAAAAGCATTTTTTTTTATTACGAGTATTTGATGAAAATGAAGAGAAAATGATTATAATAGTAATAATAAAAAAAAAAAAGAAAGGGCCTAGATTTTTTTTGTATGTATATATTCTAAATTAACAACCTACACTTTCCGTTGAAGTATCACCAGGATGCTGCCAACTCAAAATGTGAGATTGTTGTTGCTGTTGTTGCTGCTGCTGATGTTGATGTTGCTGTTGCTGTTGCTGTTGGTGATGATGATGATGATTATGATGTTGTTGTTGTTGTTGTTGTTGTTGTTGTTGTTGTTGTTGTTGTTGTTGTTGTTGTTGTTGTTGTTGTTGTTGTTGTTGTTGTTGTTGTTGTTGTTGGTGCTGATGATGTTGATGATGTTGTTCTTTATGAAGAGTATCATATGTATTATTATCACGAATAAAATCTACTAATGTAAACGGTTCAACATTTGCAACAGCAACAGCAGCAGCGGCAGCGGCCGCGGCCGCTGCGGCAGCATTATTATTAATAGAATTTCCATTTACAGGAGCAATAGGGGAAGGAGGAGTACTAGAATGCATATTATATGATTGCTCTAATTGATTGTTGTTGTTGTTGTATTTTGATCCACGTCGTTCATGTGTCTTTCGGTGCTGTGTTAAATTATCAGATCGACTGAATGCTTTTAAACAACCAGGAAAATTACATTTAAAGGGCTGTTCATGAGTATGAATACGCACATGTCTTTTCAAATGTTCTAAACGTCGAAATCTACGATCGCAGTCGGGATGACTGCAAGCATGAGGTTTTTTTTGTTGTTTTGTTACTGTACCTGTTATAGTAGAAGATGATGTAGATGAAGATGAGGTTGTTGAAGACGAATCTAATAATCGATTTGAAGGTGTTGGACTATCAGTATTCATAGTATTAGTCATTGTAGATAAATAGTCTTGCTGTTGCTGCTGTTGCTGTTGTTGTTGATAATTCATGAAATGTTCTTGTTGTTTTGATGGAGTTGGTAATAAAGGATATGGACTATGATGATAATATGGATGCATAAAAGCTTCTTTTTCTTCTTTAACTAAAAAAGTATTAGATGTGGGAGTAGCTGCAGAAGATGTAGTTGAAGTAGATGAAGATGCATTAGGATCTTGCTGTTGTTGTTGATTTTGATGAGCTTGAGCCTGAGCTTGTTGTTGTTGCTTTTGTCTTGCAAAAGCTTTCTTTTCATGAGTACGGTAATGTGCATGAAAATTATCGGATCGACTAAATCTTTTGCCACAACCAGGATGAGGACAAACATGAGGACGTTCCCCGGTATGAACCAACATATGTCTTTTCAAATGTTCAAATCTTTTAAAGCTCCATAGACATTCAGGAAAGTTACACATGTGTTTATTTTGTTTTGAAGGTTGCTTTCTAGTTGATACTCTATCATTGTTATTATTAGGTGTAGTTGTATTATTAATTCTTTGCTGTTGCTGTTGCTGTTGTTGTTGTTGTTGAGGTGGTGGTGGTGGGCCCGATTGTTGATGCTGCTGTTGAGGTAATTGAGATGAGGGTATAGGCGAAGAATGATGCATGTGTTGAGATGCTGGTTGATTCATTTGTTGATGATATACATGAGATATATTAGATTGATTCATCCAATGATGATAATCCATATTATATGTTGGTCGAGTGTTATAATGATTTGGAGAATAAGTTAAATCAGCAGATTGTCTTTTGTCAAAAGGATGATGCTGTGGAAGAGCTGGAGTGAGCGGAGGTGAAAGAACAGGATCTTCATGATGGTGTTGTTGATGATGAGGATGTGCAGGAGGGCAAAGAGAAGACCTTCTTGACATTGATTCAGCGAATAAATTTGTATTCATAATGATAATGAAAAAGAAAGGAAAAGAAAAAAAAAAAAAGAGAGAGAGAGAAAGAGAAGAAAAAAAGAGACAGAATATGAATAAATCAAAACATCAAGGGCTTTTTATTGTAAAAAAACTATACATGTTGATCGATGATGGTTTGTACCTATATTTGGTTATATTGCGTTAAAGGCCTGCCCAACCTGTATACTTTTGCATGAGATCGATTCTAAACGAATCTTATAGTATACATGTATATATATATATATATTTATATATATATACATGTATATAAATGGGCGTATATCACTTCAATACTGCGTATTTAACAAACCAAAAGTATATCTGTGTGTATATGTTGTAATCTCTTGGACTTACTCCTTAGTTTTCTTGTTTAATTGCAGGATATTGCATATTCGTCATTTTTAATCACGTTTTTCCTCTACTTTATAACAGAAAAAGCTGGTTTTCTTTGCTATGAATGTGCTCTTCTTTTTGCTATTTTGTTCTATTGTATATTTTGATGTTCATGTATGCAAAAAAAAACAAGTAGCAACAGAAAAAGCATCCAAAATGCACTGTGTTATGTACTGTTTATGTATACAAATCAAAATGTTTATTTTTAGTTGAAAGAAGAATAAATTATCATTTGGTCGCTTTGGTATTCTTCTTTTCCCTAAACATACAGAAGATCGACTTGCATATTGATACATGAGAGTAAAAAAAAAAAAAAAAAAAAAAAAAAAGCCTTGATTTTGTTGTTTCTTTTGATTCCTTTTTATATAGCATTTTACCGATACTTTGTCATTCATTCCAGCAAGAAATCTTGAAAAACCTTATCTCCTATATAAAATACTCTCCTCTTTCATTCTTCTCCTTGTAAAATATGCACATACACACATACACACATTAGTTTAGTGTATCTGGTTACTTTTTTTTATTCTTCTCCCTTTATTTTGTTCAAATAAAATATTGTTGTCAAAATCTTTTATAGTAACGGAATTTTGCATAATAAAAGTGCTTCAAAATGGTGATACACAATCTATAGCACTTTTTTCACTATCGCCGGTCACGAATTTGTAATACACATTCGAGAGAATGGCGCAATTAATCAGCAAAAAGAAAAATCTCAAAAACTTCCAATCTCCAGCAGCTTTCTTTCTTTTTCACCAAACAAAATGACTTCTACTTATCCTCCAAAAGTATCCAGCAAAGAACTACAAGACACTGTCTTAGTGGCAATTGACTGGGCCCTAGCTCACGGCCTCATTGTACGACCAACTTTGGATAAGCAATCAACTAACAACGCGGCAGTCGTTCATGCCCCTTTTGCCCTGTATCCTACTCCTTTTCCCCGTAAAGAGTTTGAAAAAGCTAAAAATGTACAGCAACCTTGGAACACCCTGATCCACAAAATGAGCCAGGACGATCAATTGATCTCGGAAACCATGGAAACGTAAATTAGTGAACATTTTATAGGGTTATCCAAGGATTTGATGTACTAAAAAAAATCCGTAAATCTTAGATTATCCAAATTGGATGAATTTATGAATGAATTATATCAAATTTATTTAATTGTCAAGAAGGAAGGAGTTGCTCAAGTAAGTTATGTATGTTGTTGTTAGATAATGATATTCTAATCAAAATCAAATGACAGACTGCAAGCCTTGGTATTCATCGTAATGATTATTTATTACATGCCGAGGCAGGTGCTGATGCAAAGACAGCTAAAATTCAACAAGTAGAATTTAATACAGTATCTGCTAGTTTTGGTAGTTTATGTACAAGAACAAGTGAGCTTCACCGGTAAGTTTTGATTCATGCAGGAAAATTGTTTACATACTTATAAAAAAACACACACATTAGCTACCTTTTGTCATCTTTAAAGGGATATGCAGAAGATCAGATTGATATGAGCCAGTTGCCTGAAAATAAAGCTATTGATTCACTTGCAAATGGTTTAGCTGCTGCATGGAAGCATTACGGTAACCCTGAGTAAGTAACTTGACCTCCTCTTTTACCTCATCCTCCGTATCTTTATTTAATGCCTGGAACCAAATTTTAGTGCACGTGTAGTTATGATTATTCAACCCGGAGAACGTAATGCATTTGATCAACGTTGGATTGAATACAATTTACTACAAAAGTAAGTTGAAAAAAGTAAAAAAATTGAGAATGCTGAAAATAATATTAATATGATTTAGTCATGGTATTCCATTGACAAGACTTTCTCTTGAAGATTTAGCTACTCGTGCTAAATTAAGTGACACTACAAAAGCATTAGTCATGTAAGTATTGTAAGATAGTTTTATACACAACAAGCACTAATTTAGCAAAAAAAAAAAAAAAAAAAAAAAAAAAGTGATGGATTTGAAGTCGCAGTAGCTTATTATCGTGCAGGTTACGGCCCTGAAGATTATCATTCCAAAATAGAATGGGATGCTCGTTTACTCATTGAAAGATCATTAGCCATTAAATGTCCTACTGTTGCATATCAATTGGTTGGGTCTAAAAAAGTGCAGCAAGTTTTAGCTGAACCTGGACGTTTAGAACGTTATGTAGATAAATCCACTGCTGATGTTATCCGCGAATCCTTCGCTGGTTTATACCCTCTTGATAGTAGCCCTGAAGGTTTAGCAGCCTATCAATTGGCTCTGTCTAAGCCTGATGATTTGGTCATGAAGCCTCAACGTGAAGGTGGCGGACACAACATTTATGGTCAAGATATCTTGACTGAACTCAAAAGACTAACCGTTGAGGAAAGAAATGCATATATCTTGATGGATTTGATCCGTAGTCCTCCTCTTGACAATTTAATGATTCGTGAAGGTGAAGTTATTACAGGCGATGTTGTTAGCGAGCTTGGTATCTATGGTATCTATCTTGCGTAAGTATTTCATTTTATACCTTTTGATGATTCAACTTTTTAATGTTAATCTTTTCCATTTAGTGATGGGGATAAGGAAATTCTTAATGAAGAAGGCGGCCATTTGTTACGTACCAAGGCGACCACTACTCGTGAAGGAGGTGTTGCTGCTGGTTTTGCTGTCATTGATAGTCCTTTGCTTGTATAAATAAATATAAATTACATGCATTTTTTTTTTTTGTGTTCCACAATAATGGCATTAAAGTTTTCTTCGCAATCAGTCCTTTCGTCATTCCACTAAATACAGCGTATGTAAATTACCGTATTTACACCCTATACAAAAGTCTATAAAAGCTGAAATTGGGATCATTAACGCAGTACTAGTGTAGCTATCTTTTGTTCTGATTTCAGCTCATTTGGATCCAGATTCATTGATTATATATCTTTTGAGCTTTTTTCCAGTCGCTTTTTTTAAAGCCGAGGAAGGGAGGTTTCTTTTTGAAAACTGTGCTATAATCCTTCAAAAACAGCCGTTAGCTAATGAAACTAAGATATATTATTCTTATATTTACTGCGCATTACGTGTAACTTTAAAATTCAATTTCGAATCATTATTTGATTTTATAAAAAATTTCGAAGAAAATCTAAAACAACCCATATAAAATTGTTAAAAAAATCGGGTGCCTCCACTCCCATCCTCACAACAACTCGGGAAGGCTGAAGCTTTACAATTCTGTGGATAAAGACTAGAGTTACCTACCATTGCAACGAGAGTTCATTTGGATCTATATTCAAAGAGAAGAGCTAATGTGTTTATTGGCCTTCATAGTTAAGTGCAATCATTGCTACTAAATCGAATAATTTGATATGCAGAAAACTCTTGAAACATTTGTTCTTTTCTTTTTGGCAGTGCTATAAATCACCGTTCAATATGACGGAACATTAATGAATCAGAGAGAACACAACTGGTAAAAAACTGATATCCAATGTACATCGAGGTCAAGATTGATAAAATGTGGTGTATTCATTGTGTAGTGGAATTCGCAGCATTTTGATGGATAGAAATTACAGGACCAAGATGTTGTGTTTGCTTCAGGATTTTCAAAAGGGTTCAAAAGCATTCTTCATCAAACTCACTTAGATGTTGAATATTTACCATATGCAATTAGTATCATTTTGTCTTTTATTTAATTGCTGTATTATTAAAAATCAAACTTTTCATAGCTTATATAACAATGACAATGGGATGTTTCTGATTTTAGATTGACATTTATCATAAGGCGTGCTGATGATACGTTTGATACTGCTGTAAATGGAACCAGTCAGTTTAATTTATGGAATTAGAATTAAAATACCAAGGAACCATTTGTAAATACTTAAGTTGGTTCTAATAAAGCATTGAATAAATTGGCTTGGGACAAAGAGGATAAAAAGACGGTAATAGGTTTCAGTGATGGTCATGTTTATATTTATGATATTGGAGAGATACAAATAAAACTCAATGTACGTTATCTCTAGCGCAATAATAATAAAGTAAGTCTATATTATCATCAACTAAACTACCACACAATATTCACATGTATAAAGATTTGATGTAATTAAGCTCAAATCAAATGGGTACAGCATCGTAAATTCTTGAAAAAGTTCTCAAGTATTATGAAATCTCTTATTTTTAAGACTTACAAGGCTTATAAGCGGAATATTAATTTTAAAAATTATTCTTGTCCAGATCATTAATTTTGACATTTTTTAATTTTTTTTTTCTGATTTTGCAAATCTAGAGTTAATTAAACTACCAATTATAGAAACAAAAAATTTACACATATGCAGAATTTAATGCTCTATTTGCTCAATAAAAAATAACAAACATTTTTACTGCAAAATATTACATGAAAATTCCTTAACCAAAATTCTGTTTTTGAGGCAAAAGTGCAGATTTTTATTACTTAACATTTAATATTAAGCTTTTATAAAATGTGTATTAGTTATGTTTACAACTTTCTCTCACAATGTAGTATATTTAAACGTTGATTTTGGTATCAAAATTTGATTTTTCTGTTTTTTGATAAAAAATTTTTTTTTTGTTTGTAAGTATGAAGATTTATTGAAATAAACTCATAAAAGGAATTATTAAATTATAATAAGAGGAGAGCAGGTGTAAAGAGAAACAAAAGTGACCCGTCTCAAAAAAAAATAGATAAATTAATTGCAAATGTTTAACGAGGATAATCGTCGCAAACTGATCATAGCACGATCCGTGATGGATTCGTTACTGGAGTCAACAGATTCAAAAAAGAATAACCATTTGGCTCGCCAGATGGCGGTCAGGATACATGTGAATGCTTCGAAAACTGTGATTTTTAGGTCAGAGTCTAAGAGGCGGTAAGAGGAGAGATTTAGAGCCATAACATTGTCATAAACGCTACCCAAACGGAGTGGTTCTGTCGGTACAAATACCAGAGCAAAGTAGTTAATCCATACTTCTTCAATGGAAGGGCAAGTGAAAAGAAAATGGGTGGTGGTTTCCCGTAACCCGCAGTTAATACATAAGTCATCAGGGAGGCGAAGAATATGTGCTGTATTGGCCTTGGCGGACACTTTTTGATAAAAATCATGAGTGTTAGTAAGGATAAAATGAGCCCCGAAAAATGTCCGCTACAAAGTCTGAATTTTCAGACCGCACGTGGTTAAATATAAGAAAAGTTTAAAGAAAACCGCTTTTTTTAATGAATCTATGAATGATATGACAGACGGTTTTTCTGGTAGAAAATGCATGTTTCTATGATAACAGATATTGCTTATTTTGTTTAGTTTATGGTTCAGGCGCAGTAATTCTGCTTTTACATTGGCTGAAATGTGCAATTTAGCAGGGTTTTAATTGTGCTAAATAATGTAAAGCCTTGAAAATTCTTTTATACGTGTGTTGTTTCTCTCTTTTTGTTTTCATATTCCAAGGATATATTCACTGTTTGATAAGGCATATCAGACTATCAAGCTGGTATTCTTTTTGTTTATCTGAATGCACATGCTAACGTAAGGGATTAATGTTTTTAGTATAGGTAGCAGTCTATATTAGAGACTGATATTTTTATTTAACTGCATTCTAAAATCAAATATCATTATTTACTACTGTATTTTTGGACGTATTTCTTGATTACCAGATTAAATAAAAGGCAATGGTATTTATATCTATTCAATGAAAAGCCAGAACTGGCTACAAACTCACGAAATGTTCTAGGAAAGTGATAAAACTTTAAACGATATAGAAATGCCAAAAAAAAAGAACAATCTTGATGTATCATTCTTAAACCGGATCATGTCAAATCCAAAAAAGTAAACAATAACAGATTCGGAACCGGAAGTTACTTACTTGAATATTAACTATACCATGCTTTCATGGTATAGAAGCATGGTACAAAAGCATAATACGCCAGTGCGATATTCCAACATGATATACCAGCATAACACATTACTATTAAATAACATCTAAACTACCTTATCACATCATTAATTCCCCAAATCATATAGTATATAAACTTTATCAATTTCATTCCAATAAACGATATTATCTCTTTACTTGATTAAATTTCTAGTTTTTATTTAACCTAAACATATTTTGATAAATCAAATCTAATGTCTTGCCTAATAACCATAGTTTTGATTGTACAGTAGCTACTGTATACTTCAAAGCAAGTTTTTTTACAGCTGACAATCGTAAACTAAAATAGTAAGTTTAAAGAAAGTTAATTTGTTTAAATATTACGAGTAATAAAGTAACAACATCTATAATCTTAGATTTGGCGGCCTGCATATAAATTTAAGCAGTAAGTGTTATTTCAGTTTACGCTCGAGCAAAAACCATTGCTGCTGTAAACATTATAGCTATAAACATATTTACAAGTGATGATAATTGTAAATATATTGGCTCTTGCATGTATTGCTCTACATCAACAACGTATTGAATTGTATTGTCTAAAATCTATATTAATAAAAACAAATTTAATTCAAAAACCCATTCCAGTAAAAAAAAAATGCAATGGAATTTTGAGAACGACACGATGCTCATGTACAAACCAATTTGTGCCCACCATACGATCAGCTTATTATGCTCATGATCAGATTTTATTATTATGCACACATGGGATTAATGTTATGCACACGTACAGAATATATAATTCTGTACATCAAACAGGATTTTCGTTATGCTCGTGTGCAGTTTCTTTTGTTATGCCCATGTGCATATTCTTATATTTTTAACCATATTCAGTGGGCACCACAGCTCAGGTTATAATGTGCAGCACAGGTCAGCCGTAGTGTGAAATTTCAATACCTGCATCTTATAACTGCTTGGAATATTTAAACAACGGCGTCCGGGCTGTCCGGTAATTTTTTCTAGAGATTTAAAGCTCGGAAATATCATTAGATGACCGCTTTTGGAGACTGTTCGGCTTTTTTTTTTGGAAGAGTGACCATTGGCGAAAATATGAATCATATACTATGTTGTATGCCACCAAGTGAAGTGAACTAAGCTAGATTCCCATCATAAAATACCTAAGTTAAATGTTATTTTATTGAAACCATGCTATCAAAGATAAGACGACTGTATAGTAAATAGACAATTACATGAAGATAGCAAGGGTATAATGCTCGAATAAGATATGTTAAAATACTAAAGTAATGTGGGATATCCCAAATAAATAATACAAAAGGTACATGCTTATCAAGAAGTAGACCAAGTAAGGGCTGTTCTAAAAACATAATTGGCAGAATGTATTTAAAACATCGTCGTTGATCACAAATTCAATAACCAAACAACCCAACGTTTATACTCAAAATTTATGGAATTGTTGGCAATTGCAATACAATTCCCAGATCGTAAATAACCACCAAATAATATAAATAGAGACGTACCAGAATCACCATTTTATTGCACATTATTATTCCTATTTTAATAAAGAAGGATTTTAACAGTATTATTTATCGCTGTTTTACACCCTTATTTTACTGCGCCAAGTACCATAATATGTTATCACCTCCTACAGTATCAATACACCTTAATTACAATCTATTGACTACGACATGTATTGAAGTGAAAAATCTTGATATCGGATATAAGAAACTCCTAGCGTACCAAGTTTAAACCAGTAATCACCAGAAACGCTTGGACCTCAATTATGATACCATACTATTATTTTATCCCAGCAGTTAATTAATCAAATAGCCATCAAATCAACATCCAAGCACATTTAGCGCAGCATTGAAACAAGGCAATTCACAAGCTCTCTAAGAACAATTAAATTATGATTGATCCATTTCAATCCATAAATTACTATCAAGCAGATCTAATGGTTTAATAGTGCCTTAAATTACATCCCAGGATCTCAATGTCAAATCAATATAAAAGGCCATACTTTTATATCTAAATAAACGATATCTTGTTTTTATTATACAGTTGAAGAACTGATTCATTACTCCTTCTCTTTTAGTTGTACTCTTTTTTAGGTATTATTCAACAAATTTGAAAATATACGATAAGGCTAAACCTTTTGCAATTCCGCGGATCAGCGCTAAAAGTACCTGTCATCTATCATTGCAACGGGAGATCATTTGGATTCATATTTTTTGAGAGGAAGAACTGATGGGCTTGCTGATCTTAGTAGATGTAAGTAGCAGGTAACCAACTTGTTGCTCAAACTGGCTGAACATACAATGACCCATGGATGCTGGTAGTATTGGTGCCAAGCCGGGTTTTGCCGGCCAAATTTACTAGCATGCATATCATATGCATTAATGAAAAGGGAAAAAAATTGCTAGACATATGCAAATCTTACTAAGAAAAAAAAAGGAGGATCATACTGTATTCGATAAGCAAGGGTCATTGGAGATTTTCTTTCAAAATTCATATCCTGATGCCAAAGGGCTCCCCTTTAGCGGGTTTGAACTCACAAATACGTATGCCGCACTCAATCTGCAACGCACGTGCTACCCATTGAGCAAGACACCCTCCTGAGGTCTACAATTTTAATCCCCGTACTTGTGAACATGCATTTGTTAGTTTTTCGTCTTCATTATTTTGGGAAATGTAGCAAATCAAGTTGTATTTTTCTTTTTGGAAATGATACTAGAGCTTTCCAAAAATTGATAGTAGACATCATCCGGAAAAAATGCCAATTTTTGATGGAGATATACACAAAACTCAATGTTAGTACATTAATATTAAGCTGTATAACACAAAAATTTAATATGGATAAATGTTAAGCAATATTTGCCAAAGTGAGGGTTAGTATAACATGAGCTACAGCGCACAGAAAAAACTCAAGTGATATTCAACAGATGTAGTTGCATTTGGAAATTCAATTTTTAGGAGTAGATACACCTAGGATTATACTGAAAAACCAAATTACACATTATTCATCAAACTAAAGACAGACAACAACTTTTCAATCCACCAGTGTTAAATGCAGATATCAATTGTATAATCTCTACCAATGCGAAATAGTAATATGATATACTGTATGAATCAATATGTTTGACAATTATAATCAATGGTAATGATAGTAATAATAATAATAGGATTAAGTTTTTAAAGTAATAACAAAAAACTACCAAAAATATACTAGTAAATTGTAATTTATTACACTATCGTTCAATATGACCGATTATCATTATTGAAACAGAGAAAATACAACTGGTAAAAAAAAACTGATACTCAATGTAAAACGAGATCAAGATTGATAAAAGGTGCATTCATTGTGTGGTGGAAATCGCGACATTTTGATGGATAGAAATTAGAGGACCAAGATGTTGCGTTTGCTTCAGGATTTTCAAAAGGGTTCAAAAGCATTCTTTAATAAACTCAACTAGATGTTGAATACTTACCATATGCGATTAGTATCATTTTGTCTTTTATTTAATTAATGTGTTATTAAAAATCAAACTTTTCATAGCTTATAATAATGGCAATGGGATGTTTCTGATTTTAGATTGACATTTATCATAAGGCCGGCTAATGATACGTTTGATACTACTGTAGATAGAATCAGTAAATTTAATTTATGGAATTAGAATGAAAATACAAAGGAACCATTTGTAAGTGGTTAAGTTGGTTCTAGTAAAGCACTGAATAAATTGTTGGCTTGGGACAAAGAGGATAAAAAGACGGTAATAGGTTTCAGTGATGGCCATATTTATGTTTATGATATTGGAAACGTAAGATTAAAGCTCAATGTACGTTATATCTAGCGCAATAATTATAAAGTAAGACTATATTATTATCAACTAAACTACCACACAATATTAACCTGTATAAAGATTTACAGCAATAAGCTCAAATCAAGTGGGTACAGCATCGTACATTCTTGAAAAAGTTCTCAAGTATTATAAAATCTCTTATTTTTAAGATTCACAAAGCTTATAAGCGGAATATTAATTTAAAAATTATTGTTGTCCAGATCATCAATTTTGACATTTTTTAATTTTTTTTTTCTGATTTTGCAAATCTACAGTTAATTATACTAGTAATTATAAAAACAAAAAATATACACATATACAAAATTTAGCGCTCTATTTGCTCAATAAAAAGTAACAAACATTTTTATAGCAAAATATTACATGAAAATCCTTTAGCCAAAATTCCGTTTTTGGGGCAAAAGTACAAAGTTTCATTACTTAATATTTAATATTAAGCTTTTATAAAATGTGTATTACTTATAGCTACAATTTTCTCTCACAATGTAGTATATTTAAACGTTGATTTTGTTATCAAAATTTGATTTTTCTGTTTTTTGATCTAAATCATGAGTGGTAGTAAGGATGAAATGAGTCCCAAAAATGTCCGCTACAAAGTCTGAATTTTCAGACCGTACATGGTTAAATATAATAAAAGTTAAAAAAAACCGCTTTTTTATTTAAAACTTAGATATATACCATAGTATAAGAGACTTAGCCATTCAATCTTGCTATGCTCAATTACGGCGTTGCTCTACGGGCTCACTTTCGCAATTTTTTAATCAATCTATGATATGACAGACGGTTTTTCTGGTAGAAAATGCATGTTTCTATGATAACAGATATTGCTTATTTTGTTTAGTTTATGGTTCAGGCGCAGTAATTCTGCTTTTACATTGGCTGAAATGTGCAATCTAGCAGGGTTTTAATTGTGCTAAATAATGTAAAGCCTTGAAAATTCTTTTCTACGTGTGTTGTTTCTCTCTTTTTGTTTTCATATTCCAAGGATATATTCACTGTTTGATAAGGCATATCAGACTATCAAGCTGGTATTCTTTTTGTTTATCTGAATGCACATGCTAACGTAAGGGATTAATGTTTTTAGTATAGGTAGCAGTCTATATTAGAGACTGATATTTTTATTTAACTGCATTCTAAAATCAAATATCATTATTTACTACTGTATTTTTGGACGTATTTCTTGATTACCAGATTAAATAAAAGGCAATGGTATTTATATCTATTCAATGAAAAGCCAGAACTGGCTACAAACTCACGAAATGTTTTAGGAAAGTGATAAAACTTTAAACGATATAGAAATGCCAAAAAAAAAAGAACAATCTTGATGTATCATTCTTAAACCGGATCATGTCAAACCCAAAAAAGTAAACAATAACAGATTCGGAACCGGAAGTTACTTACTTGAATATTAACTATACCATGCTTTTAGGAGCATGGTATAGAAGCATGGTACAAAAGCATAATACGCCAGTGCGATATTCCAACATGATATACCAGCATAACACATTACTATTAAATAACATCTAAACTACCTTATCACATCATTAATTCCCCAAATCAAATAGTATATAAACCCTATTAATTTCATTCCAATAAACGATATTATCTCTTTACTTGATTAAATTTCTAGTTTTTATTTAACCTAAACATATTTTGATAAATCAAATCTAATGTCTTGCCTAATAATCATAATTTTGATTGTAAAGTAGCTACTGTATACTTCGAAGCAAATTTTTTTACAGCTGACAATTGTAAGCTTAAAGAAGGTTAATTTGTTTAAATATTATGAGTAATAAAGTAACAACATCTATAATATTAGATTTGGCCTGCATATAAATTTAAGCAGTAAGTGTTATTTCAGTTTACGTTCGAGCAAAAACCATTGCTGCTGTAAACATTATAGCTATAAACATATTTACAAGTGATGATAATTGTAAATATACTGGCTCTTGCATGTATTGCTCTACATCAACAACGTATTGAATTGTATTGTCTAAAATCTATATTAATAAAAACAAATGTAATTAAAAAACCCATTCCAGTAAAAAATGCAATGAAATTTTGAGAAAGGCACAATAATGCTCATGTACAAACCAATTTGTACCTATACAATTGGCTCATTATGCTCATGATGGTCAGACTTTATTATTATGCACAAATAAGAATAATTATATGCTTATGGAGGACAATTCTACTATTATGCACACACACAAGGGATTAATGTCATGCACATGGACAGAATCTGATCTATCAGAATTAGGAATTACCGAATTACCAATTTAGAACATCTGTCAAACCATGATGTTCAACATGCAAGTCAAGCAAGGTCATATTCCATGCGTATATCATCATGCTACTATTGAATCATAGAAGCATGATTCCAATATATCCACACAATATCCAAATGCTCATTCTAATTATATTAGCACTCACATTTAATACACTCATTCAATTAGTATATAAACCCCATCTAGAAGCTCATAATAAAACGGTACTTTTTCATTTGATTAATTTTATACGATTTACCTTTCGATAAATCATTTTTTTTAATCTCTATTAATCGTTTTATTATGACAATCCATACAAGATCCTCTTCCTCTGATTCCACAAGTGCTGACGGTAAATCTCCTACTGGTATTTCAGGTGCAAGTATCCCTCAGGCTAGTCCAATGGAAGTTGATCCACAAGTCCAAGCATCTGCTACTGGTGAGCAGAGTAAGTCTTCATTAGATGACAAAACCAGTAATGGTTCTAAGCTGCAAGTCGGCTTAAATAGCAAAGAGCGATTATTTTTACTCGAAGAAATTGATCGTCTCAAGTTAGAAGTTTATTACGCTACTATTAGTGGTATTGGGTGCGACGAAGATTCAACAGAAGCACGGAATCTTGGTGTTGCAACTCGGAAGTTAGAAGTAGCTAAGAAAAGTTTCAACTTGTTGTTTTCTGCTGAAAATACCATGGTACCAACGGAAACACCATATTTCCAATGGAAAGGCCATGTTTTCCACAAGAGGAAACCTGTATTTCTTAATATCGAAGATTGTTTGGCTCATTTTGAAAGAGTCATGGATGCTCACCGATTGAGTGTTGAAGAAAATTGGCGTCGCTTGGTTCCTGCTCGTCTATCCACTGGCATGGCTCGATGGTATGCAACCCAACTAGAAAAGCAAGGTGTAATCACTTGGGCAGATTTTAAGAAAGAAGTTTTAAAGAAGTATGGTCGTAGTCAGGCCGATGTCAAAGAAGAGGCTCGTGAGAAACTGGAAAATATGTTGTATAACAAAAAAGAATCGTTTGACAAATTCATTGAAGAATTTCAAGAGTTAAAAGTAGTTGCTGAAATCAAAGACGAAGATTGTTTGGTTAGATATTTATTCAAGTCATTACCTGATGAATTAGAGGAGGTTACAAAATTTTATATCAATAATGCTAAGGATACCGAAGATATTACTATTGACTTTGCCATTACCAAGGTGGTCACTACATATGAAGCCTTATTTAAGAAGAAATGGGCGAAGGAATTGGCTCAAGCAAAATCTTTTGGTAATAATAGTGGTGGTCAAAGTTACAAGAAGAAAACTTATGAGAAGAAAGAGGTTTTTGGTTCTTCTGGTGGTGGTGGTTACAAAAAATTGTCGTGTAAATATCATCCAGGATTAACTAGTCATTCAGAGAAGGACTGTCTGTTGGCCCCTGAAATCAAGAGCAAAATTGATAAGGCACGTAAGAAATTTGGATCGAATGTGCGAATTTGTCATAGGTGCAAGGCTCCCAATTTCAAGCCTGGACATGAATGCAAGCAAGAAGACTTACAAAAGATGGGTAAGAAAATAGAAAAAAGTATTGTACCTATTGAAGTACAAGCTGTTGATGAAGATATGGATACCGATGAAGATGAGAATAACGAGTCCAAGATGTTGTTTGCTGCCCTCAGCATTGAGGACAAGAAAGATTGTAAGTTAGATGTCATTGATGATTTTTCACAACCACCAAAAGATTTAATGAATAATAACTCATTAATTTTACCAATTACTTTAGAAAGTGACAAATGTGTAGTACGAACATACTTTTTGCTGGATACTGGGGCTTCGTTTAGTAGTATTTCGCCAGCATTAGCTGATAAATTATTAGTTAAAATCAATAATAAAAATAAATTTGGTATCATTAAAACTTGTCAGAAAGATAATGTAGTTAGAAGAATTGGTTGTACAGATGAGAAAATCAAACTTACTTATAATTCAAGAGTGTGTAAGGTTAATTTAGAAGTCTTTAATATATTTAACGGTTTGCATGTCATAATTGGCATGGACCTAATCACGCAATTTGGCATAACCATTTCTAATTTAGCAATGGAATGGGACGATGACAATAATTACGAAATTCCTTGTATTGATCCTAATCCATATACACCAAATAATCAACCATTTGGTACAGTAGTCGAAAGAGAAAAGTTATTAGCAGAAGTGATGCCTCTATTAGAAGCGAATAAGCAAATTGATCCAAAAGCGCACTGCACTTTACCAGGCAGTACGCTACGTTTGCACATTAAAAAGGTTCAAGAACACAAAATGTTTAGAGCACAATGGCCACTAGAAGAAAAAGTTAAGCCAGTAATCAAAGCTCAAATAGCCAAATGGCTAGAAAATGGTGTGATAGAAAGAGCACCACCAGGAAATCCGTACAATTCACCTCTTTTTCCTGTTCGTAAGAAGAATGCCCAAGGTGAATATAGTGGTGACAGTAGAGTCGTTGTCGATTGTCGGTTAGTTAATGCTGCACTAGATCCAGCCAAATCTGATCGCTTTCCACTACCATTGATTTCGGAATTACATAGAAAGATGTCGAAGCATTCTATATACACAGTAATTGATCTTTCGCAGTGTTTTCACTCGTTTTCAATCCATTTCAGCTCGAGAAAGTATTTATCATTTACTGATCCAACGACGGGACTTCAATATATGTATTCCAAGGCACCTATGGGATTGACTCCGCTCTCATCCTTTGTACAACGTCAACTTACAAATTTGTTTTCTGATCTAAATGCTGTAACTACCAACTTTATAGATGACATAACGGTGCATACAGAAGCAGATATGGAAACGCACATCAAATATGTTAAGATTGTCATAGAGCGTCTTACCAAAGCTAATTTGACGATTAACGTAGCAAAAACTCATTTAGCACAGAAGAGTATCAACATTATAGGGTTTTGCCTCTCAGAAAAGGGCCTAGCATTAGATCAAAGAAAAGTTAGTAATATCTTAGATTGGGACCCTATGGTTGCAAATAGCAAAGAGCTTGCTTCGCGATTGGGATTAATCAATTTTTTTCGTGCACATTTACCATGCTTATCGACGTTAACCGCACCTTTAGATGCTATTAAAAATTCACCCGACATCAGTAAAGTCTGGAAAGATGAACATACCATTTTAATGCAGAAAATACAGCAGTTATTAGTAAACGCTCCTGTATTATCGGCACCCGATATGGCACATGATATGTACCTTGTTACCGATAGTTCAGCATATGGAATAGGTGCTTGCTTATATCAAGTAAAGAAGAAACGTATTTATTATCTAGGGTTTATTGCACGTAAACTTACCAGTTGCGAAATGCGTTGGGGTAGTACCAAACGCGAGTTATTAGCAGTCGTTTACGCCTTTAAAAAATACCGTCAATGGTTATGGGGTAAAAAATTTCATTTGTTTGTCGATAACAAAGGTCTTTTATTTCTACATTCACAAGAGAAACTTACGAGAATGATTGAAAACTTTTATGAAACAATTTTTGAATTGGATTTTGATATCACATTTTGTGCTGGAATGCACAATATTCTAGCCGATCGACTTTCTCGCATTTTTGAACACGGTACAAAAAAGCTAGAGGGGAGTGGTGGTATGGCTAGAAGAGCTACTATAGTGCAAAAGAGAAGTATCGAGTTGAATACTACAGAAGAGATTAACAACAAAAAAGTTAAATTAGATGTAGATTCCGTAAAAGAGAAAGACAAAGATATACATTTAGATGAGGATATAGTCAATAACAATAAAATTGATATGACAAAAGAAGCTAATCCTGCAGCAGAAGTAGCAAATACTGCAACAAAGAAAGATGATTTGGTAGCAGAAATATTAGATATAGCAACAAAAGAAGATACTCCTATTACAGAAGAATTAGATAGTGCTTCTGGAAATAATGACGTTGGAAAAGATTTATTTATTTATGCATCACATTTAGATATATATGAGCAACCAAAAGATGAAAAAGAAAGCAGACTTTATTAGAAAAAGCACACTTACTTGGTCATTTCGGCGTTACAGCTATGGAACAAGTAATACACGAGGAATATCAGATGCATTGGAAGGGTCTACGAAAAGATATTGAATATTACGTTAAGAATTGCAGTAAATGCAGGGTATTCAATCTAGGAAAACATGTTTACCATCCACCTAAAAGTATTATTCCAAATGCAGTATTCGACCATATAGTCATGGATCTAGGTACATTTGAGATTACCACCCCAAGAGGAAACAACTTTATGTTGGTTGTCATGGATCTATTTTCAAGGTTCATTATCTTGAGAGCTATACCAGATAAGTTAGCTACCACAATCGCAAAAGAACTAGTTGGAATATGGTCGTTGTTTGGCTATAGTAAAATCATAACCCATGATAACGGAAAAGAATTTTCCAACCAATTGTTAGAAGCCATATTGATACATGCTGGCGTAGAGCAAGCAGTTTCGTTACCATTCAATCCTTTAGGAAATTCTAATGCGGAGGCTGCGGTAAAATCAGCTAAAGGTATTATTATTAAGATGTTAGAAGGAAGAGCTGAGAATTGGGATTTGTATTTAGATGGAACTGCGTACTGTTTAAATTTACATAAATCAAGATTACACGGTATGATGCCATTTGTTGTGGTTTTCGCAAGATTACCCAATGAACTATCAGATTATTCTAAGATAAAGGCAGTTTTACCAGAACAAGAAATAGATATCAAAGCATTGAAGGACAAAATCAAATTAGTTGATAAGATTTTAGTACCTGCAATTAGAGAACAAATTGTGAAAACTAAAGAAGCAGATAACGCATATTTTAGAAAGAGGCATAAGATATTAGAAACCCCTTTCCCAATCGGATCTTCAGTCATGATCAAAAATGTAGAAAAGAATAAGAAAACTGATCCAAATTATGAAGGACCTTATAGTGTTTATGGGTATACCAAGAATGGTAGTTACATATTGCAAGATAAAGCAGAAGCATTCTTGTCTCGAGACATACCTACATCGCATATTAAATTGATCAGTGAAGATGGAATTAGACCAGAAGAAAACAATCATATTTTTGAAATTCAAGCTATTCTCAATCATAGAGGTGAAGAACCAAATCATGAATACTTAGTTAGATGGAAAGGCTATGATTCATCTTATGATACATGGGAACCTCCAGCTATGTTCGATTCAAAAGAAGTAATAGAAACGTATTGGTCCAGACGCAATGCAGGACACTTTAGTAGTAATGGCAAAGGCAAAAAGAAGACTGCGCCGAAATCAGTTAATAAACGAAAAGTCCAATCTCGACAAGAGAAATCACTTAGGAGAAAAGCACGTTTAGCTGCTGCAACAAGAAAATAGAAAAAGATTCTGCCTTTTTCCTTGCAAACTGCATTTCATTTTTTCCTTCAAGGTTTTTGAATGTATAGAGGTTTTTTACTGGCGAATATCTATTCAAAATATCCATCAACAAGAAATCATAGTATATCAAGCATCCAGAATATTTACCAAGCAAATTAGCAAGTTATCTTATACCATAACAAGAAGAATACATCAACAAGACTTTTATCTTTTTTTTCTTTTTTTTCACGGTTTATCATCAAGAAGACAACATAGTAATTCCATTCAATACCACGTACTTCTTACGTTGATGCGGGGTAATGATCTATCAGAATTAGGAATTACCGAATTACCAATTTAGAACATCTGTCAAACCATGATGTTCAACATGCAAGTCAAGCAAGGTCATATTCCATGCGTATATCATCATGCTACTATTGAATCATAGAAGCATGATTCCAATATATCCACACAATATCCAAATGCTCATTCTAATTATATTATCACTCACATTTAATACACTCATTCAATTAGTATATAAACCCCATCTAGAAGCTCATAATAAAACGGTACTTTTTCATTTGATTAATTTTATACGATTTACCTTTCGATAAATCAGAATCTATAACTCTGCATATACAGAATTTTCGTTATGCTCGTGTGCAGTTTCTTTTGTTGTGCCCATGTGCATCTTGTTATCTTTTTAGCCATTATTCAGTGGGCGTGAAAACTCATCATGTGAAGCACAGGTCGGCCGTAGTGCTTTTATATATAAATCTTTTAAATTTGTGATTTTAGGGACTTTTTTTGAATTTGGTTGTATCATCTTATACTTTTCAAGTTAAATCCGTTATTAGTAGGCTAATAATGTTGTAGGTTGTATTTATACTTTACTTAAAATAACCCTTTGAATAATTAATAGCAGTGCAGTCGAGCCTTAATTTTTGTATAAAATTTCGATACCTGCATCTTATAGCTGCTTGGAATATTTAAACAACCGCGCCCGGGCTGTCCGGTAATTTTTTCTAGAAATATAAAGCTTGGAAATATCATTAGATGGCCGCTTCCGGAGATTATTCGCCTTTTTTTTTTTTTTGGAAGAGTGACCATTGGCAAAAATATGAATGATATACTTTGTTGTATGCCACTAAGTGCCATATGTTATCACCTTCTATAGTATCAATAATACACCTTACAATCTATTGACTATGACATGTATTAAAGTGCAAAGTCTCGATATTCGATATAAGAAACTCCCAGTGTACCAAGTTTAAACCAGTAATTATCAAGAACGCTTGGACCTCAATTATGACACCATATTATTTCATCCCAGCCGTTAATCAATCAAGTAGCTATCAAATCAACATCCAAGCACATTTAGCGCAGCATTGAAACAAGAAGACAACTCACAAGACCTGCAAAAACGGTTAAATTATGGTTGATTCATTTCAATCCATAGATTACTATCAAACAGATCTAATGGTTTAATAGTGCCTTAAATTACATCTCAGGATTTTAGTGTAAAATTAATATAAAAGGCCATACTTTTATATCTAATTAAACGATATCTTGTTTTCATTATACAGTTGAAGAACTGATTCATTACTCATTCTCTTTTAATTGTATTCTTTTTTAAGTATTATTCATCAAGCCTGAAAATATACGACACCATAAATTAAATTAACTGGTTCCATTTACAGCAGTATCAAACGTATCATCAGCACGCCTTATGATAAATGTCAATCTAAAATCAGAAATATCCCATTGTCACTGTTATAACCTATGAAAAGCTTGATTTTTAATAATACAGCAATTAAATAAAAAACAAGATGATACTAATAGCATATGGTGATTATTTAAAATCTAAGTAAGTTTGATGAAGTATGCTTTTTTTAAACCCTTTTAAAAATCCTGAGGCAAGCACAACATCTTGGTCCTGTAATTTCTCTCCATCAAAATGCTGCGAATTCCACTACACAATAAATACACCACATTTTATCAATCTTGACCTCGATGTACATTGGGTATCAGTTTTTTACCAGTTGTGTTCTCTCTGGTTCATTAATGTTCCGTCATATTGAACGGTGATTTGTAGCACTGCCAAAAAGAAAAGAACAAATGCTTCAAGAGTTTTCTGCATATCAAATTATTCGATTTAATAGCAATGATTGCACTTAACTATACTTTTTGAACCTATTGATGTTAAGCAGAATAATTAGTACTTTCATTCAAAAGTAAGCTTTGATTTATACATTTACATTCACCCATTCAATAAATAGCATTGCATTTATTATCAGTTATATCAATCAACCAACTTGTCCGGATACTTTTTGTGGGGGAATAGTATAGCAATCCTCGTTGTGTAGATTGAATCCCAAATAATGAGTTCCTAAACATTTCGTTTGCTTGAATGATGACTTTAAAAGTCAAGTAGTGAAATTGGAGTACTTATATTGGCTGAAACTACCCCCCCCCACTGTTATGGGCTGTGGGTCGATAAGACTTGGATGAAATGATGATCAACTTTTTTTAACACCTTTTCTTAAATATAAAATAGTATTTATAATTTGGGCGTGTAAAGTGCTTTAGTTATTATACTGTCAGCTTGAACGCAATAAATCCTTCAAAATATGTGAAGATTTTACAGTATTCATGTACACCATGGAAAGCTTTATACAATACATTCATATTATCAAAATACACTGTAATTAGATATTTAAAAATAGTGATAATTTATGTATAAAAACAAAAAAAAAAAATAAGAAAATACTGCTTTGGATATTACATGCTGCAATCTAAAATTTGAATAAATATTTATATATATATGGGTTTGATTTGATTTGATTTTTCTCAAATAGGATATGAAGGAACCCAATAATCTCTAGCAGAAGACAAAGGTAAACTTTGATGTCTCCAGCTTTGTTGATGGTGTTCTTGTTGTTGCATCATGAAAGCCTGTTCCATTGAATGATGCGAAGAAGAAGTAGCAGCAGCGGTGGCAGCGGCGGCAACCACATGATGATGATGAGCAGAAGATGGAGGAGGCATCATCATGTCAACGGCAGTAGGAAATCTCGTTAATTGACATAATCTTTCATCCATTCCAGCAATAGCAAGTAATTCTTGACGAAGATCAGCAGCTAAACCACGAACAGTATGATGTAGTATAACAGAAGCTTGCATACCTTCAGTGAAATCACTACATTGAACCCAATTTGAATTATTTTCCATAAAGAATATAGGGGCTTCGATTAAATCCATATCAATTTGAGCTGAAATATGGTCTTCTAATACATTTAATTCAATCGATGCAATACTGTCAAATGATATCATCATTTTAAAATGATAATTACTGTCACGAATATGCCAGGAGAAAGCACGTTCATTTAATTTATAATAACACATTAAATCTTGTTGACTGATCTTCATTCTATGCCAGGATCCAACTGTAACTGCAGTAGCAGTAATTAAACCAGTTGTATTTTGATTCATAAAAGTACTTGATGATAAGGGTTCACTTTCTAAAAAGAAAAATGTTATTAAAATTAATATATTCTATCATTTTTGACTTACCCATTCTTTTGGGTAATCCATTATTGTTACTGATAAATGATTGTGGTGTAGGTGAAGGTGAAACAGTAAGGCTGTAAATATCCTCATCTAATTCATTTGTTGCTGGACCTGTAACAGAAATTGATGGAGGATTATCATAATGCTGTTGTTGTTGATGGTGTTGTTGTTGAAACATTTGAGAAAGTGGAGGAGGGGGAGGAGGAGGAGGATAAGCAGAGTTTGGCACCATATCTGAACTCCAGGCACGATGAATAGGTAGCTTTTGTTGTCTGTTTGGTAAATGAGAATACCAATATGGATAACCATGTTGGGATGTTGCTTCAGCACATAATCTTGCTCTAGCAGCTTCTTGTTCTTGACGTAATAAAACTCTTCTTTGTAACATTTTAACTTTGGCTCTTCTATTTTGAAACCAAATTTGAATAGATCTCTCTGGCATTTGTAATTTAAACGCTAATTGTTTTCTCATTTTTGAATCAGGAGTGGCACTAACATTAAATGTTTCTTCTAATACACTTAATTGAGAAGGTGTAACACGAGTTCTTTTTTTACTATCATCTGAAGATGTTGATGTTGATGATTGTTGAAGGGGTGGAGTTAATTCTGACATAATGGAAAGGAAAGTGATTTGGTAAAAGGAATGTAGTTTAGAAAAGTTATATAATTTCTCTCTTGATGAAAAAAAAAGGGAGTGGGCTTAATTTATTTTAAGGGGGAGGGGAGAGAGAGAGAGAGAGAAAGAGAAAGAGAGAGAGAGAGAGAGAGAGAGAGAGAGAAAGGGAAGAGGAGATGTTGTGAGGAAAATATAAAGGATTGGAGAGAGAAAAAGAATGAAATGGAGAGAGAAAAAGAAGAGGAGATGTTGTCTTCAGAGAGAAAAAGTGAAATTATATATGAAAAAAAGAAAAGGAGGAGGAGGGGCGGTAGGGGTTTTTTATATATATACCACTCTATCAATTCTTCCTTCTTTTCACTCTTTCATTAAATGAATTTGTGAGCGGAGACACTTTGCTTTATTGGTTTTTGCCAAATCAAGGTTTTTTGCGCACACAAGATTTTGAATTATCTTGTCAGATAGTAATGAACTATTTAAAGCCGCTTGAAACGATATTTATAATATATATATAACGTGGCATTTTATGAAACAAATGGGTAGGACGCATTTATAGCTACTAGCACAATCGTAATTCCTTGTATACAACTTTTAATCAAGATTTAATGAGTTTAATATAAATGTGTTTAAATATGTAAATATGCTTCAAATGATCGTCCATGATCGAGACATATTTTCTACAAAAAAAACAAAAAAAAAAAAAAGATTGAAATGCCGTTTTTCCCTAAAAATCTTGGAGGTATATACATTTAAAGATTTTTTCGACCCAAAATAAACATTTTTTACTAAGCTGTTATATGATGGAAAATATTTATAAATCTTCATTGTATTACATACTATTTTCTGTTTTATACTTATAAAGAACTATTTTTGATTTTGTGAAGGTCTCCTTTCTCAAGTATTTAGGCTGTCATTTGAAGTGGAAAGCAATCAAATGACATGAAACTTGTACTATTACATTTTGCATAAACACGTGTATCAATCTTACTACTGCAGATCCTGTTCTGGAATGAAAATCAATATATATAATGACAAAAAGCTAACTTCGTTGATCAAATGGTCCCTGAAAAAAAAAACTGCCTCATTTTATACACCGAAAGCGATCGTCAAAAGGTTATAAATGATGTTTCAAATCTATTGTATTCAATGAAACAATACGGCAGACTCTCTAAGGAAACAATTACTCGAGAGATAGTATGTAAACGATATAGAAAAGCTTGTTATTTTGTCGCTACATGCTCATTCAGGTCATTATTCTTAATAGCAATCAAATGAAATGAAAAGAAGAAGTCAGCAGAATAATACTGTTAGTCGACTTGCATCAACATATTTTTAGGAACTTTGTTATTTCTTTAATTTAATAAGACGTATTCGCTAAATGCCAAAAGGATTGGCATTAATATTTAAGTATTAGGCCCATTTATTTGATTTCAAGACTAACTCAATTTCGTCAAACTGATCTCTAATTGCTATTTGCTCAATAAGAGCCAAGGAAATGAATGATGTTCAGTTCAGACCTTTATAATACAGTATTTAGTCTTGATTTTATTTTGCTGGTATTCAATCACGAAAGAAGGCTATTTTTGGCTCAAATTCAATTGTCGTTCTTTGTACTACGAATATTCTCTCCCTTTACTTCATTTTATCTTATCCTTCTCGTAAAGTCTCTATTTGATGTCACATCAAAGTCAACTAGAATCTATTAATCAAGAGATTGAGTCAATAGATGCTTCTATTGCTATATTAAAGGCTGATAGAAATGATCTAGTTGAAAGAAGAAGCAAATTATTAGACACAATGGCTCAAAGAGCAATCCAGACTAATCAACAAGAAGATTCGACACAATATGATTCTACAAATTTCCCATGGTCTGCTGAATTAAAAATGCTTGCAAAAGATTATTTCAATATATCCTCCTTTAGAAGCCTTCAACTACCAATTCTTAATGCAGCATTAGACCAGAAACGCGACCTGTTTGTGGTTTTACCTACAGGTGGTGGCAAATCGTTATGCTATCAGTTGCCTGCATTATTAGAGGATGGATTCACACTTGTTATTTCTCCTTTGGTTTCTTTAATCAAAGATCAAGTTTATTATTTACAAGAAGCTAATATTCCTGCTGCTTATTTAACTGGATCATCAACTAAAGAAGACGTAAATTTAATTCAAAGTGGCATGGTGCCAAACAAGAACGAAGCTACACCATTCAAATTATTATATGTAACACCAGAAAAAGTTGCTAAAAGTAAACGATTCATGGCAAAACTCAACAAGGCTTATGATGCTGGTATGCTCACAAGAATTGTTGTTGATGAGGCGCATTGCTGTTCACAACAAGGACATGATTTTAGGTAGATTTTAATGTTTAATTGTTCCTGAATTAATGAATTAATGCTCTTTTGTTATATAGACCTGAT
The DNA here is from genome assembly GCA_027405735.1 of Mucor racemosus. Classification (NCBI taxonomy): domain Eukaryota; kingdom Fungi; phylum Mucoromycota; class Mucoromycetes; order Mucorales; family Mucoraceae; genus Mucor; species Mucor racemosus. The sequence continues at coordinate 2,060,620 of JAPEHQ010000011.1, forward strand.
TACAAGCAATTGAATATATTAAGAGTAAACTCATTACAAGTTGAAATGTGCATAAATTAATACAATATCTACGTAGACAGTGTTCCCAAAGACAAAAATCATGGCATTAACAGCTACATGCCCATGGTCAGTAATGAAAGATGTCATGAGAATATTAAACATGAAACAACCACAAGTTCAATATGGTACAATTGTATTTAGTGCGCCACTTTATAGTAATGTGTTTTATCCTTTTTGTTTAGTCTGTTTTTGTTTACTCGTTCTATTTAGGACCAAATCTTGTGTACAGTGTAATACAACGACCGGATTCAGCGGATGCAACGATCCGACACATCACTGACTGGATATTAGAAAATTATAGAAACCAATCTGGAATCATTTATTGTTTAAGTAAAAAAGATACCGAAGTGGTTGCACGAAATATCTATAAAGAAAGTAAAGGAAAGATCAGATGCGGAACATATCATGCAGACATGGATGAAGAAGACAAGGAAATGATTCATCAAAATTGGAGAAATGGTTCAGTTCAAGTGATTATTGCTACAATTGCATTTGGTATGGGTATAAATCATTTAGAAACAAGATTTATTATACATCATTGCATGTCAAAATCAATTGAGGGTTATTATCAAGAAAGCGGTAGAGCTGGACGTGATGGTGAAACTGCACAATGTATAATCTATTATCGTGGTACAGATGGTAATATAAAAGTATAAATATGAAAACAAAGTGATGTTTCACTCACATTATAATATAGCCATGAGATTATCTTCACTTGTTGTAGGCGAAGTGAGTGGGCAAACAGGATGTAAGTTATCATATTGCACTATAACGAAATCATCTAATTTTCTCTGACAGTATATGAAATGGTCAAATACGCTCAAAACTATAAAACATGTCGCAAAGTATTGTTTGAAAAGTACTTTTCATTGGACTCCTCCTCCTCCTCTTCGGAAGATGCGTTAGTAAATAAGATTACACCTGATCAACCTTGTGGCATTTGTGATAATTGTACAAGACCCAAAGATCAAGTCGCAGTAGAAAATATCCATACAATTGCTGAAACCATCATTCGATTGTGTATCGTTTTACAACAACATAACGACAGAGTGACAATGCCTAAATTAGTTCAAATGTTATTAGGACGAGGATTAGGAACTATCAAGTCTCGCGTTTTAAATGACAAGGATATACAGGTTCCAATTCGTAAATACAATGAATATGTAGGTAGCATTCATTACTATAATACGATATCTCATTCTTTACATGTAGGATATCGAACGAATCATTAATCATTTACTCTCGGAAGGCTATTTAAATCAAGACTTTTTATTTACGGCTTATTCTACAATCACGTAAGATGATAAAATCGACTTGTAACTTTTTTTTTTACTGATCTGCAATTATTAGATATATTATTGTTGGCCCATTAGGTGGTGATCTACTTGTGAATCCAAGTATGGCTGTTGAATTCAGCTTTCTCAAGAGCACAATGCCTTTACCAAAGAAGCGTAAAATCATGGCCCCTTCTACTAGCGAAGTTATTGATTTAAGTGATTAATAACCATATACTATTTTAATAAAGTAAACCGCCTTCTATTGTCTTTATATTTGTGAAACAACAGAAGAAGGTTTATATTTCCCCCAACAGTTTTTAATCCGGGAGTCAGCAGGTAAATGGAAAGAGAATGCCATATAAATAATATACACACGCAAAAAAAAAAAGGGGGCAACAATAATAAATAACAAGTTGATCATTTCCGAATACTGTGCCTTTTTCCTTCTTCTTTTCCTTCTTCTTTTTATTCCTTATTTCCTCTCGTTATTTACTATTTACCAAAACAAAATGCTTGCTTCTGATTTTAATAAAAGCAAATTGCGACCAAGACTCAAGGTTGTTTCAACTAAATACTCTCAATCAACACCCACAACACATTTATATCAGGAAGACATTGACCCACCTTATTCTCCTGCTGACTCAACATCCTCATTTATATCCTCTGTATCTGGCATTGCTGAGAAATCAGCATCAGAATTAGGTTCGTTACTTAAAAATGCGTATAAATCTCTCAGAGAAAAAGAGAAAAGTAAGTGATAAAAAGCCAAATTTTGCATTAAATTAGTTGCTCATTAGTGTGCATACATACAGATTTGTTATTAGCTGCAGAAATAGGGAAATCTCTGTTAGAGCATAATCAAAATTTAAAATCTGATTATGACAAATTATTACAAAATGCAAAAAATTGTCAATTTGATACTAGAAATGACCAAGAATATGAAAACAACATGCGACTAATTTCAAGTAAAAAAGCGTATGATACCATAATTGAATCACTTGAACGTAAAAATCAAGACCTTGAACATATGTTGGAACATACACAACAGCATTCTGAAGCAACCAATCAAAATAATTTACAAAAACAACGAAGACTAGAAGCAGAAATTGAAATTTTAAGAAATAATCTGGACATTGCTGCACAAAAGATACAAGATTTGGAAGAAAGTAGACATTTTAAACAAGAAAGAGCAAAGCAATTAGACGAGAAAAAAGATTACGAACAAAGACAAACTGAAGATTTAGAATTACTGGAAGAATTAACCACCAAAATGGAAGAGCTATTCATTGAAAACAAACATTTACAATTATCAAAGAAAGCTGTTGAAGAGAAATTGATTATTTCATTAAGGGACTTAGATTCTCTTCGTAATGATTTTGAAAACTTTGAATTAACAAATCAATGCTATGAACAATTACAAGAAGCGTTTGAAAAACAAACAACTCACATCAGAGAACTAAATGATAGCTTAGAAGATCACAGACTTGTATTATCAAGATTACGCGATAAAGGATTATGGTCTCCTCAACAATCAAATACACCCAGCGTATCTGGTCATCACTCTGTATTTTCCACATGCGTCTCAAAGCAAAGTCTCATGGGTGAATTAGAAAATGCTTGGTCCAAGAATTGCTTAATCAAAAGTAAATCTGATAGCAATCTATCAACATTATCCAGTAAATTATTTGACCTAGCCAATATGACAGAACGCAACCTCACCTCATTTTATACCGCTCCTACTGATTATGCTTTTGGCACCATTCTTTCTACCATGGGTATCGATGATCATAGTATGTTGGATGAAGCAGAGCACTTTTTATCATCGTCAACTTGCACTGATGAATTATTTGGACCTGAAGGCAATATTAGTATTTATAAAGAAGTTGATTTATACCCCAATTATCGTTCATTACCTGCCATGATAACAACAACAACAACTAAATCACAATATGAAGATCAACCCAAGAAAGGTCTAATCAATCACATCATGTTTCAAATTCGTTATTTGTTTCGTTCTATTTTTCGTTGGTGCCGATTTGCAATCATTTTAACAACTGCCATCTTTATTAATTTATGGAAAGGCCCTGAATTACTTTTGGAAAAGCAATATTGCTAATACTGTTTAGAAGCCTCTCTTTTTGCACATATACACAAACCCATTTTTTTCTTTCCTTAGCATTTTCTCTTTCTTTTTACCAGCAGACTTCACGTTCACATGAACTAATGTATTCATATGCATATATATATACTGTATATATATATATATATATTTTCCTTTTGAAATCACAAACCCTCTTTTCTTTTTTTCAACCACTCATTCCTCCCCTCACACTCACACAAAAACTGTAATTTTATATGACAAATACATAATAAAAATATTAAAAATTTTAATAACATTCAGTGCTTATTAAAACCAACATGTTATTACAAACATAAATTCATGCGTTTGCATCTCAAGAATAGGGGTATATAACAAGTACTTGATGTTGTGTAACATAAAGAATCACAAATGATGATGGAATATTACTACAATAAAGAAGAGGCAGATCATTATATAACAATAATATGGAATATAAACAAGAACTATTGCAACCACTAAATCATACTGCCAAAAAATGAACAGAAAAAAAAAGCATGTACATCATAATTTAGCTGCGGGTATGTTATCTAGTAGAATGTGGCATTGTTTACAAGCAATATGTAATGTTATGTATGCACATCAAAAAGTAGTACAAACATAAACTTTTTGATTTTGATTGTGATATTTTCAATTATTTATGTACCTACTGATGAGAGATATTCAACATTTCTCCTATAGTATACACCAATAAAAATGGTCAGTGCTAATTATAATTTACGCCATGTACAACAGACGTATTATTTCGATAATAAAACATTCCATGTCTATTTTTAAATAAAGGTCATTCAATTACTATATATTTGAGTATGGTATTATTGATTGAGCATATGCATATGCTGCAATCATGATGATTGTGTAGGTTTACAAGAATCATATATTTTAACAAAAAAGGAGAAATAGCTCTGTATCTCAACACACCATGTCTACCCCAGAGAGGTGCCACACCCGTTCAAATTATGCTGCAGTGCATTGAAAAATAGACAAATAAAATACCAAATTTACCTTAAGTGAACTACCTATACGATTTTATGGTTATTTGTATAGTTGATATGGTATTCATGGCCATATTACGCACATATGCGAAGGGTAGTCTTCCAGTTGATGTTTCACATGTAATTTATCATAAATAGCTTAAAATATAGAGCTCATTAATAATTGAATGATTTATTTAGAGAGGTAGATATACAATATTGATAATATACTAAAGCTTCATGTACAATTTAAAAATATTCTAGCGGTATATGTTATTCAGTATTATCCCAATGTTATGTAAATCATGAATTTATTTCACTCATTAAAAGGTTCTGCGTACACTCTCTCCACAATAAATCTCTAAATTAAGTATCTACCATATGCAATGCTATTAGCATAAGGTTACAAAATAAGAATTCTGTTGCAATAGTACATTCTCTCTATAGATCATTGGTATCTGTCTGAAAATAAAAGAGTTAATGTCAGAATATAAGTGCATTGCCCTAACATTGACCAAGATTGGCCTAGAATTGATTATAAAAAATTAGCATCTAAATTAAGGTGTTAATGTTTTGTTTAAAGCAAACATAGATCCAACTAAAAGCTATTCTGAAGTTTTTGTTTCAGCGAAAAATATTGATTTTTCGTCGAGATAATCAAAATAATAACTCATATTACAGTTTAACCCTATCGTAACTGGGTTTCAAAATTGATCTGACAAATCGACCAGAAAATGATCAAAAAAACAAAATTGCTTGATGACTCATGAACTGTAAAGTAAGTTGAATTAGCTCATTAAATGGTTTTTTTACAGTTTTAAATTTTGCATCCACCGAAACAAAATTCAAACAAATGCTTCACATTAAATTTTGCATAAAATGCCATTAAATTTTTGGAGGTTTTTCGAAGATACGCATCGTTTTTTATAAACATGCTTCAAAAATAATTTTTTCAAATAATGCATGACTAAATAACCTATCGATCGAGCCATTGGTGGACCTTCTAGCTGCATTTTTCGTAGAGAAAACGAGATTTTTGTTACTTTTTTTTCAAATCCAGAATTTGGGATGGGGGTATACAAGGGAAAATTTGGAGGTAGAATCGAAGGTATCTCTTTGCATACATTTTTGAGGATATCTCCACGAAAAATCGATGTTTTGAAAAAAACTAAATTGGGTCCGAGAGAGCTCAACGAGGTTAATAACATGAATGTAGAAAAACACCGCTCAATTTAACGAATATTTTGAAATCTACTACAACAGTGTCAAAAAAAATGAAATAAAAAAAAGGTATTCAGAATTTTTTCATATTAAAATGTGTTATAAGTAGTATTGGAGTCGAGCCTTTCGAGTCGAGTCGAGTCGAGTTTTACTCGAGCCTGCGAGCCAACTCGAGATTGCATAAACAAAGCTCGCGAGCCTCGAGTCGAGTCGAGCTACTAATCGAGCTGTTCGAGCTGTCGAGTTTTCCTCGAGCTGTCGAGTTTTTCTCGAGTTGTCGAGTTTTCTCGAGCTGTCGAGTTTTTTCGAGTCATCGAGTTTCCTTCGAGTTGTCGAGTTTTTCTCGAGTTCTCGAGTTTTTCTCGAGTTCTCGAGTTTTCTTCGAGCTTTCGAGTTTTTATTTATTTACACGCATATAATGAATCAAATTATCACTATAATAATTCATAGCACTAATCCTCATTCCAAATGTTCCTATAATCAATACTGCAAGGAAATCATTCCATTATTCCTTGTAGAATTATCTGTCTTTCTTCCCCTTTATATCCTTATTTATATCCTTAATAAATATCTAATTTATAAATAAGAACACCAACCTTCCTTCAACCAATGTTCATCAATATCTCTAATATTAAAAATCACATTATTTTGACCATAATATTTGACCAAGAGCACACTTCATTATAATGCAGATAAGCTGGTTTGAATCATCATAAGGAGCTTTTATACAAAAGTTATTTATTGAGACTTTATATAGTTAAAATTAATGTAAAAAGTATTGTTTACTAAGATGTATTGAATGTAGATTGATATAGCTTGTAATGAGCACAATTATCTTTTGGCCAACACTTACTATTTTTAAATGTAGATAATATAGGAATAGATGTATTTTATAATAATTGGAAGTTGCCCTACTGTATGATTTACTGAAGAGATACAGTATAATAAAGTGATAAAAAATGAGAGCAGATATCTTCACTCATCAAGTTCAATATCTGTTTTGACATTTGCATATTTCTATGAGCTGTGCAATTGAAATTGAAACTAATTCATGCATTGCTGAAACAGCATGTAATGTGAATTATCGCATAGCTATTGGAATTATGTGATAAGATCTAATGGAAAGGGATCCATTAAATGTGACAATAATAATGAATGCTTATGGAAATAAAATGTTGTTTCGATGGTAATACTGTATTGTTATAAGTTATGTTTCATTGTTAGTTCCTGGATTACAGGAATCAGTTACTAAACAATAGAATTTACTAGACTTGTCTGTATTTAGAATATTGTAATTCTGATAGATCCAGAAGCATTTGTTCCATGCAACGTGAGGCACATGCCAGGTGTCAAAAATACACAAATAGGATAGTTCATAGTATATTCGCGACAAATAATGAAAGAGTTTTTTAATGCGATCAATGCAACAACAATCAACAACAGACGATCGAATAATTGTTACTATGGAAGTTTATTATTTGTTTCAGTTCAAATGTTAATTCCATACTAAATTTATGGAGATTATGTATAGCCTCAAGATATTTGTATAAAAAATGGATTTGTTTACGAACAACTTAATAACCTTTTTATTAGTCATTCTGTAAATCACTCAATAATTTTAGTTTTACATTTGGCATTTCTGGCAAATCTATTGGCTACCAACAATAACCAATATCGATCAACAAATATATAATTTCTGTTCATTCAAAGTACTCAATTTACCCAAGTATCATAATAATAAAGTCAAGGTAACTGTAAATTATGCTTATTTCATGTCGAAAATGAAGAGCATGTTAGATGCATCCTACTAATTGGTCTCTATTCTACATTTTCGCGGTATTAATTATTAATGCACAGGTTACTGGGTAAAATAATTTCATATGCGGTACGTATGTGAAGTGAACTAAGCTAGATTCCCATCATAAAATACCTAAATTAAATGTCATCTCATTGAAACCATGCTATCAAAGATAAGACTGTATAATAAATAGACAATTACATGAAGATAGCAAGGGTATAATACTCGAATAAGAGATGTTAAAATACTAAAGTAATATAGGATATCCCAAATAAAGAATACAAAAAGTACATGCTTATCGAGTAGAACAAGTAAGAGCTGTTCTGAAAGCATGATTGACAAACTATATTTAAAACACCGTTCTTGATTCACCAAATCAGCAACCAAACAACCCAACATTTATACTCAAAATTAATGGAATTGTTGGCAATTGCAATACAATTGCCAGATAGTAAATAAACACCAAATAATATAAATAGAGACGTAGAATAACCATTTTATTGCACATTATCCATACTTTAATAAAGAATGATTTTAACAGTATTCTTTATCGCTTTTTTACATCATTATTTCACTGCAGTATGTACTGTGTACCCTACTTATGCTCCTAAACCTTGTTTATAAGTAGAATAAGAGAATGGGCTTATCATATGATTGATGGTTGGAAATGGTTAACTTAATTTCTTTTTGTTTGACATTTAATTAAAACTTCAATTGGTGCTCAAATTTAAGATTATTATACTTATTATTTAGTATGCATAATGCATAAATGAATAAATCAAATGCAAATTAAGTTACTGCTGATTATTTTTTTTAATATACAGTAAATGATGTATCATCTTTAAACCGGATCATGTCAAATCCAAAAAAGTAAACAGTAACAGATTCGGAACCGGAAGTTACTTAATTGAATATTAACTATACCATGCTCCTAAAAGCATGGTATAGAAGCATGGTATAGAAGCATGGTATAGAGGCATGGTATAGAGGCATGGTACAAAAGCATAACACGCCAGTGCGATATTCCAACATGATATATCAGCATAACACACTAATATTAAATAACATCTAAACTACCTTATCACATCATTAATTCCCCAAATCAAATAGTATATAAACCCTATTAATTTCATTCCAATAAACGATATCTCTTTACTTGATTAAATTTCTAGTTTTTATTTAACCTAAACATATTCTGGTAAGTCAATAAATAAGAGTGCTGTTCATAACATTAGAACTCGACATAGAAGCTAATAAATCACTTTACATTACTTTAATCAAGCATATCTTAAATTAATTCGCTTGAACAAATTTAAAAATGAGTTCGTACAACAGTTCAAGTCAAATGAGTATCGAAGATGATCGTGGTTCAACAACAGCTATGACAAACTATATGAATCAAAATATGTCGCTTGATGAGCATATTGAAGACTTAAATAACTTGGCATATTCTCACAACCAAGTCAGCCACGAATCTTTAATGTGTGAAAATGACAATACAAAATTACTTACCATACCAATAAGCGGATGCCACATACTATACCAGACGGAATACAAGAAACAACAAAGTGAGGCTGACAATAGTGCTTGGTGGTTTCTCTACTGCTACGGTGTACCCTTAAATAAAAATCTCTATTGTACCTTTAACAGACGCGAGACTGGTGGTTGTATGGCGGTTTATAAGTCTGGAAAAACTAGCTCCACATCTGCGCTTCGTAGGCATTTGGAAAAAAAACATAATGTTACTGACATTATAAGTATGTAATTGCCAAATACTTGACGTTGTAATGTTCAATTTCTAATTTTTTACAATTTTAGATCAAGACCTTCAAATTCAAGTGAAGACTCAGTTGGATACATTAAACTTACATTTTGACGACATTTCCGATCAGCTAAATTACAGACATGATTTTATCATGGAAAAGCTAATAAATTATAGCCCTAACGCCACCTGTATTTCAAACCTCGGCTCTCGTTCAGCATGCAAATTGCCTTTTAAACAAGATATATTTAACCAACTGGTGCTTAAATTTGTCATTGACAAACAGCTTCCATTAAGTTTTTTTGACCAATGCAATACTATGCAAGATCTTCTTGATTTCTGTGCTCGAAGTAGAGACCTTAGCGTTTTGAAGACTATTAAATTACCATTAAAAGGCACAGTTAAAACAAATGTCATTGATTATTATACTGAAATGAAGCTTAAGGTTGCCACACTACTTCAAGGAGAGCAATATATATCATTAACTACAGATGTTTGGACAGCACCTACTGGTAATAATATATACTAAACTTACTTTCAAAAAGTTCCTGAAACTAAAGTTTGTCATAGGTGGTAGTTTTCTGTCGCTTACAGCACATTATATTGATAAAAAAACATGGGCACCAGTGCAATTAACATTAGGATTGGTAGATTTAGGCAACTCGTCGCATACAGGTATTAGAAATATAGTATATTGTAATTGCTTCAATTCTAATCTTTATTGTTGTATGGCAACAGGAGATGTTCTGGCTGAAAAAATTGTACAAATACTAAATTCTTATGGCAGTAAAGTGCTAAATTCAGTATTCACCATTACATGTGATAATGCATCTAATAACAAGTCAATGTGCAAGAAGATAGACGAGCTGGTTAAACAAAGAAATGAGGAATGCACCAAGTTTCGTGCCGATGAAGGACAATTGCCTTGTTTCAACCATATAATCAATCTTGTTTCTCACAACTTTCTTAAATGCTTAAAATCAGCACCAACTGAGAACTCCAATTCTAGTAATGACACTTCGATAATCAACAAGCTTCGCGACGGATTAAAAAGAATAAAGCATCACAGTAATTTAAAAGTCGCATTTGAAGAATATTGTCAGAGGTACAATATGCCTAAATTAGCCCCCATCATCGATTGTCCTACCAGGTGGAACTCAAGCCATGCTATGATTAAGCGATTTCTTAAAGTTAAAAACGCATACAATTATGCTATCAATTTAGATGAATATGCTAGAGAAAATTACTACTTGAATCCTGAAGAAATCAAGTTCCTGGCCAGTGTCGAAAAATTGTTGTTGAGATTTTATGTTGCAACAAATTGGCTGAGCACTCAGAGGTAAATATCAAAAATTAATACATATAATCGTATGTAATAATATAGTAAAAATTAACGATACTGTACATCCATAGTCATACCACAATGAATAGGACAATACCTTTATTCAACAATTTGTTTGACTTGCTATTGGAGTTCAGAGAAGAGCATGAGTATGATGCTGAATTAACAAACGCCGTTGATGAAGCAGTAGAAAAATTGTCAAAATACTATCGTAAAACAGATGAAAGTCCCGTATATAGTATTGCAACAATGCTCGATCCAATGCTTAAATTCCATTATTGGACTGATGAAGATTGGGAGCATGATATTGCTGAAGAACAAAGAAATATTTGTAAGAAAGGATTCAAGGATTTTCTACGTATGAAATATAATCAATTAGCGTCATCTCCAGCAGAAACAGAAACAACTACAAGAGCATCAGTAACAAGAGCATCAACATCAACAACAACATTAGCAGCAGCATCATCATCATCGGCAACAACAGAGGTAGTAGAATCCAGTTTCTCCATCCAAGACGACAATGACAGCAATGAAGAGGATGACACAATTGTAATGTTCACAAAGAAAAGAAGAATTGCAAATGCTACAATTTATCCAAAAAAAAGAAATACTGGTGCTATCTGTGAACAGGAGGATGAATTTGTGAATAGGCATTACGACGAGTTAAAGGCGTATATTAACCTGGATGAGAAGGAAGATTTTCCAGCAGAAACCTTGACATTCCGTTATGACCCCAATACAGAATTTCAAGATGTAGACAATTTGCAAGAGTTTGGTTATGACCAAAGATTTGAAAATAATAACTTTACATCTAAAAATATTATTGACGGGTATCATTATACATCTAGACCTTTAACGTATTGGCAAAGAAACAAAAATGCATTCCCCTATTTGTCTGAATACGCCAGCATTTACTTAGCCATTCCATCAACCAGCGTTGCCTCCGAAAGACTGTTTTCAGTTGCAAAAAGAAGTATAAATAATCAAAGACCAAGATTAGACCCAGAATTGGGGGAAAAGCTTGTCCTTTTGAAAAAATGGGAAAGAGAGCTACTGCCTAACTGATTTTATTTTATAATTGATTCATAGTTTTTTTTTTCTTTTTATATAAATAATAATTGATTGATGGTGTTCTTCTTTTTTAAACACAAATATTTTGACTAATAAAAAATATATAATACAACAAAAAACAATTTGAAGGTACATTTTATGAAGCATAATTCGTTTACTAGTTTTTGATCTCAAGGGGGTTTTATTGAGCATTTCATGCGAGTTTAATCGAGCTTTATGCGAGTTGTCGAGTTATTCTCGAGTTGTCGAGTTTAACTCGAGTTGTCGAGTTTTGCTCGAGTTGTCGAGCTTTATGCGAGTTGTCGAGTCTTTCTCGAGTTGTCGAGTTTTTCTCGAGTTGTCGAGTTTTTCTCGAGTTGCCGAGTTTTGTTCGAGCCTTCCTCGAGCTCTCGAGTTTCAGGAGACTGAAAAACTCGACTCGACTCGACTCGACTCGAGTAAAACTCGATCAAATTTTATCGAGCCAGCTCGACTCGTTGCCAATCCTAGTTATAAGCACGTCAAAACAAATAAGTTCCATTATTAAAAAATGTTCGTATTGCTTGATTTTTTGCAGAGATATGAAGAGTCAAATTTTTCAACTTTCAGCAGCGGAATACCTGTAAAAATTTGAAATATTGACACTGAAAAATTTATACTGACTGCAAAAAATAGGATATTTCTGGATACTCATTTTTGGATTAAATGTTGTAGTTGAAACGTGTATTAGAAGTTAGAAGCACGCACGACAAAATCAATCCATATACAGTAATACTTCAGTAACCGTAAATCTTGGCGATTATGAACAAGGACAAGAGCATTGTCAGTATAGCATAATATCTTCGTGATAATTGCTGAAGTGTTCTGGGCGGCCGCTGATGACGATGAGGGCGTAGGAGTAGTGTTGTCCGCAAAGCAGGCGCTCATTTGATAGTCATGAAAGTCAGAATCTTATAGTAATGATAGCATATTGTGTGATTTATTAGAATATGTTAATGTTAAATAAAACTAGAAATTTAATCAAGTAAAAAGATATTGTTTATTAAAAGGAAATAATGTTCTAAATGTATAATAAAGAAAAATGAGTACGTGAGAATTGGTCAATCTTTATTAAATATAAAAACGAGATGGAGAAATCAAATGAAGGGTGAATGTCTACTGCTATTTATATTTAATTTAAGGATGGCTTACGCACCTGCCTAGAACGGTGTTCTCATACTAAATTTTAGTGTCAATCCTCACTTATGCTAATGTAATTATATTCAAATATAGAGGATCAGTCTAAAGTCTTTAAGTGTTCTTGGCAAAATTAATTGGTGATATTCTTTATTTTCTATCTTTCATTGTAAGTCTAGATCATCAGAACTTAGCTTATGTAATTATCAGGGTAATCATTCACAGTGTTTATATGACACATATGCTAAATAATACGGCTTTGTACTAGCGGAAATCCCAGGTAAATTAACGGTTCATCATCCTCAACATAGTGAAGATGTTTGATTTGTACTTGTGACAGAGGCTCCTCCCAAACATCTCAGGTATCTCTACCAAACACCGAAAAAGGTTCCATCTTACCATAGTTGAATTTGGCATTCAAGGCTTTATAGTAACGAGATATGTGGATTTCCAACCGAGTCAGGTCCCCAGGTGTATGGACAAATACCAGAGCATTATCAGCATAACAGAGGTCCTTAATGCGTTTAGTTTCCATCACATAGCCCTGAAATTAACGATCATGAAGAATAGCAAGCAGGAAAGGTTCAAATGCTAAGTTGTAGAGAATTGGAGAAAGGGGATCACCCTGATTCAAACCTCGCAATTTGGCAACTTCATTGGACAAATGCCCATTGACATTGATACGAATCAGATTATCACCCATAAGCTTGTAAATACATTTGTTCAGCGGACGCGGAAAGCCAGACTTCATCAATACGATGTTAAGATAATCCAAATTAACACGGTCGTAAGCTGTTTCTTGATCTAGGAGAAGCTCGATATCAGCATCCAAGGAGCGAAAAGTGGAATCATCATTCTGTTGTTCAGCAATTCACCATTCTCTTTGACCATCTTCCATGATCAGTTGACATATCATGCTATTTTTGGCAATGAACCGGCCAGGAACAAATTCAAGTTAATAACGGCTTATGAGGTGAGAAGACACCTCCGTGATGCGATGGTTAATGTTCCGAGTAAAGAGGCTATAATCCGAATTTGCTACTGACAGTGGACGATAGTTCTTCATGTCGGCTGGATCTTCTTTCGTATACAATAGACACATAACAGACTCGTTTCAGGATTTTGAAAACTTACCTTTTTGTAAGGTTTCATTGTATACGACAGTTATGAGATCACGGAAAGGAGGAAACTTCAGTATCAAGTACAAGATTTCATAGGGCAACCCATCGAGACCAGGGCTACTTTTACGGCGGGTGGGTTTGCGATCTACCAGGAGATTGTCAATTTTAATCGGTAACATAGTAAGTGAATCCTGTTGTTCAGCTGTGGAAATTTTTTGAACGTTGTGGGATAAATCGAATCATAATGCTGAGAGACGTCGGATCCGTTGCCTCTAGTGTAAAGAGGGAGGTGGAGAGCTCCGTTGCAACGTTGGAAATACAATGTTGGTCTTGGCAACGTCCTTCGGTGATAGGGTCCCTGAGTTCCACAATGAATCTTCGGTTCTTTAGAGATACAACAGATCTTTTCAAAAAGCCTGCTGTAGATGTTTCGCCATGCTCACGCCAAAATTTACCTGCCTTCAGGATTTTAATTTCTGCTATAGAATGTTGGAGAGATTGAATTAGTTTGTTGTTGACAGTACCCAACCCCTGAAACACTAATCCTCTTGTCTTGGTATGCCTCATCATATTATTACGCCTTGATAACAGTCTATGTAGTTGCTGTTTTCTCCAGTTCAAATCGCCTTGTTGAAACTGCTTGATGAGTGATTTAACCTCTGCTTTAATCCTGTCCCATTGTTGTTGTGGTGTTGAGAAGGATTTCATCATTGATAGTTGTTGTTCCTCGCTGTCTTTTAGAAATTCTGCAAGTGCCTTTCTCCTGAACGCTTTGTTGCAAGCCAAAGAGGGATTTGCCTTCCATGTACCAGGGCCGCGACCACTTGTATCATGGTATTGAGATGAAAGCCCGAATAGGTTATAATCCGTCCATTCTGGGGACAAATATTGCTGACTAATGCTGGTAACAAGGTGATAGGCACTAGAACTACAAAAAACATAATCCAAAATCCCTAAATTGCTGCCACTATGCCAGGTACTGTGTTTCTCATCATCTCCAAACACGTCTATTAAGTAGTCTTCTAGTAGGTTTGTCCATGTCGGAGGAGCACATAATAAGGTGCCGTCTAATCTACGATCCTTCCATTGATAATTAAAGTCTCCCAAAATAAAAGTAGTATTGTTGGTATTAGTAATAGTATCCTTGATAACTGGAATATCTATGAGTTCTGAATAAAATGCTGAGCGATCTAAATAAGCTGCAGATCCGCCATAAATGTTAAGTATAGTTGCAGTAAGTAGTGTAGTAAGTGAATGTTCCAGATCTCGAGATACATGAATAGAAGCCAATATATATCGACCGCCATCAATTTCTTCCGAGACGTTTAAGTGTGTGGTTGTGTGAAAGTGAGATGATTCCGCAATGTTGAGTCCAAAGGCTCGACTTGCTATTAAATTGTTGATTAAGTTGGTCTTTTAAATAATGTCTGAAGCATAAGTTTCCTGTAATACCAGAGTATCATATCCAAGTCTTCTGAGGCATCTTATAAACCTTTTTCTGTTTTTTTTGGTATTATCTGATTTTTTTTAGGCCACGGCAGTTTACAGTGGCAATTTTAATTGTATGTTGTGGATTATTCATATTATTGTTGGGATGTAGGTGAAGATGGGCCTGTTTGACCAGGTTAAAGTTCATTATCCTTATTTTTCATTCCATCTTGTTGTGCGGCAGCTGCAGAGGCAGCAGCTTGTTGTCTAGCATTGCTGAGATCATCGGATCCACCAATATACCCACTTTGCGGATAGGACACTTTGGTCCCATTTGATGAGAGCGATGGGGGTTGGTAATTGAATCCATCATTTCAATATCTTTAGAAATGAGTTTCAAAGCGTCAGTATCCCTTACCAAATCCGTGGTTGAAACATGCATCTGGATGTCTTCGTCGCCACCTTGAGTTTTAGCAGAAGCATCACTTGCTTCTCCAATACTATTTTCTTGTCTGTGTGCCTCACCGGAAGCATCATCGTGAGTACCACCTTGAGCATCACCTAGAGCGCCACTGAGAGCAGGTTTCGGGGCCGCAGTACCACGCTGCTTGGTATTGGAAGGGTTTTTAGCAATAGTGGATCCTTTGACCCCTTTTGCTGTTTTGATGGACTAGCAGATTTTTTCACCGCATGAACCTTGTTTGGAGATGAGTCAATTGATCCATTACGACTGGAATTACGCATCACGTGGCACGTTTTCTTACAATGATAGCATCCTATCCATTTCTCGTAGTCAGGACAGTCTGCTCTACAATGCTCGGTACTTTGACAGTTTCGACAAAAGTCTGGCATCTTGTCCCATTGTAGAAGAACCCTTCTCTGTTCAGCATTATCACGTGGGTCCCAAATAATGACGAGAGGTAATGATTCCAAATTTCTAGATTGGAAAGTTGATGCCTGTCGTAGATTTTCAGGATTGATAAATAATACTTAAAAAAGAATACAATTATAAAGGAATGAGTAATGAATTAGTTCTTCAACTGTATAATAAAAACAAGATATCGTTTATTTAGATATAAAAGTATGGCCTTTTATTATTGATTTGACATTGACATCCTGGGATGTAATTTAAGGCACTATTAAACCATTAGATCTGTTTTATAGTAATTTATGGATTGAAACGGATCAATCATAATTTAACTGTTCTTAAAGAGCTTATGAATTGCCTTGTTTTAATGCTACGCTAAATGTGCTTGGATGTTGATTTAATAGCTACTTGATTGACTAACGGCTGGTGGGATGAAATAATATGGTATCATAATTGAGGTCCAAGCATTTTTGTTAATTACTGGATTAAACTTGATACGCTAGGAGTTCCTTATATCCGATATCAAGACTTTGCACTTCAAAACATGTCATAGTCAATAGATTGTAAGGTGTATCATTGGGACTGTAGAAGGTGATATCATACATTATGATACTTGGTGGCATACAACATAGTATATCATTCATATTTTTGCCAATCGTCATTCTTCCAAAAAAAAAGCCGAACAACAATCTCCGGAAGCGGCCATCTAATGATATTTCCAAGCTTTCAATCTCTAGAAAAATTTACCGGACAGACCGAACGCGGTTGTTTAAATATTCCAAGCTTCTATAAGAATCAGGTATCGAAATTTCATGCAAAAATTAAGGTTCGACTGCATTGCTATTAATTATTCAAAGGCTTATTTTAAATAAAGTATAAATACTGATTTATCGAGACTTTGTAAATTAAAATTAACGTAAAAAGTACCGTTTATTAGAATGAATTAAAATGGGTTTATATAGTTATTGGAATTGTGTGATAAGATTTCATGGACAGGGATCCATTAGATGTGACAATAGATATTATTATTAATGTGTATGGATATAACGTGTTATGTTTCAGTGGTAGTATTACTATAAGTTATGTTTCATTATTAGTTCCTGGGTGACAGGAACCAGTTACTGGATAGATAAGATCTGCTAGATTTGTCGGAGATCTTCTATATATCGAATGTTGTAATTCTGATAGATCAAATACAACCTACAAAAATATTAGCCTAATAACGGATTTAACTTGAAAAATATATGATACAACCGAATTCAAAAAAAGTCCATAGAATCACAAATCTAAAAGATTTATATGTATATAAAAGCACTACGGCCGACCTGTGCTGCACAAGATGATTTTGTTGTGCCGAGGTAGGCCGTACACTATAGCCTGATGAGTTATTGCGCCCACTGAATAATGGCTAAAAAGATAACAAGGTGCACATGGGAACAACAAAAAAAACTGCACACGAGCATAACGAAAAGCCCGTATGTCCAGGGTTATAGATTCTGTCCGTGTGCAGGACATTAATCACATGTGTGTGTTTATAGTAGTAGAATTGTCCATAAGCATATCATTATCCCTATTTGTGCATAATAATAAAGTCTGACCATCATGAGCATAATGAGCCAAGTGTATAGGTACAAATTGGTTTGTACATGAGCATTATTGTGCCTCTCTCAAAATTTCATTGCATTTTTTACTGGAATAAGGTTTTGAATTACATTTGTTTTTATTGATATAGATTATAGACAATACAATTCAATACGTTGTTGATGTTGTAGAGCAATGCATGCAAGAGCCAATATATTTACAATTATTATCACTTGTAAATATGTTTATAGCTATAATGTCTACAGCAACAATGGTTTTTGCTTGAGCAAAAATTAAATAACACTTACTGCTTAAATTTATATGCAAGCCAAATCTAAGATTATCAATGCTACTTTATCACAGATAAAATTTAAACAAATTAACCTTATTTAAACTTACTATTTTAGTTTACGATTCTCAGCTGTGAAAAGGTTTGTTTTCAAGTATACAGTAGCTACAATCAAAACTATGGTTATTAGGCAAGACGTTATATTTTTTGGTGTTTCTGTATCACTTGAAATTTTATCACTTTTCTGGAACATTTCGTGAGTTTGTAGCCAGTTCTAGCTTTTCATTGAGTATATATTAACATCATTGCCTTTGATTTGGTCTTAGAATATGGTTAAATAAAAATATCATTCTCTAATATAACGACTGCTGCCTATATTAAAAACATTAGTCTCTTTTGTTAGCATGCGTATTCAGATAAACGAAAAGAATATTAGCTTGATAGTTTGATATACCTTATCAAACGGTAAATATATCCTTGGAATATGAAAACAAAAAGAGAGAAACAACACATATATAAAAGGATTTTCAAGGTTTTACATTATTTAGCGCAATTAAAACCCTGCTAAATTGCACATTTCAGCCAATGTAAAAGCATGATTACAGCGCCTGAACTATAAACTAGGCAAAATAGGCAATATCTTTCACTATAATAGAAAAATAAAATTTTCTACTAGAAAAACCGTCTGTCATATCATAAATTCATTAAAAAATTGCAAAAACGAGCTCGTAGAGCAATGCCGTAATTGAGCATAGCAAGATTGAACAGCTAAATCTCTTATACTATGGTATATATCTAAGTTTTAAATAAAAATGCATTTTTTTTAACTTTTATTATATTTAACCATGTACGGTCTGAAAATTCAGTTTTTGTAGCGGACATTTTCGGGGCTCATTTTATCCTTACTACCACTCATGATTTAGATCAAAAAACAGAAAAATCAAATTTTGATACCAAAATCAACGTTTAAATATACTGCATTGTGAGAGAAAATTGTAGCTGTAGCTAATACGCATTTTATAAAAGCTTAATATTAAATATTAAGTAATGAAACTTTGTACTTTTGCCCCAAAAACAGAATTTTGGTTAAAGGATTTTCATGCAATATTTTGCAGTAAAAACGTTTATTATTTTTTATTGAGCAAATAGAGCGCTAAATGTTGTATACAGTCGTGATTCGATTTAGTGGACTCATAAATAACGGATTTTCGATTTAATGGACAGTTTGAAATCTCCCGTTTTTTTTTTAATAATTTTACTGCCTAAATCCACTGAATCGATTCAGTGGATAGTGGACAATTTCGTTTCTACCAGTCCACTATATTAGTAAAATATAAATACTATTGGATAAAACTGTATTTAGCCGGCAATAGCTTGATCTGGTAGCCATGAAATTAGAAGAAATATGGAGAGTAACTAAATCACGTGCCTAATTTACCTCAGTCTTTTATTAAATTTCTTGTTATCCACTGTTCAATTCAGTTGCTCGAATATGAAAAGCTTTTATTAAAAATATTGTTTAATACTATAAACTAGTAACGCCTTTTTATTCTCATTTTTTGATCCAGTATTACGGAAAATGATTTATTTGATTTAGTGGAAAATTCGATTTAGTGGACACTTTTCTCCCTCCCAACGATTCCACTAAATCGAATCACGACTGTATGTGTATATTTTCTGTTTTTATAATTGGTATTATAATTAACTCTAAATTTGCAAAATCAGAAGAAAAAAAAATAAAAAATGTCAAAATTGGTGATCTGGACAAGAATAATTTTTAAAATTAATATTCCGCTTATAAGCTTTGTGAATCTTAAAAATAAGAGATTTTATAATACTTGAAAACTTTTTCAAGAATTTATAATGCTGTACCCAATTAATTCAAGCTTATTGCTGTGAATATTTATATACGTTAATATTGTGTAGTAGTTTATTCGATGATAATATAGTCTTACTTTATAATTATTGCGTTAGAGATAACGTACATTGAGCTTTAATCTTACGTTTCCGATATCATAAACATAAATATGGCCATCACTGAAACCTATTGCCGTCTTTTTATCCTCTTTGTCACAAGCCAATTTATTCAGTGCTTTACTAGAACCAACTTAACCACTTACAAATGGTTCCTTGGTATTTTCATTCTAATCCCATAAATTAAATTTACTGATTCTATCTACAGTAGTATCAAACGTATCATTAGCCCGGCTTATGATAATTGTCAATCTAAAATCAGAAACATCCCATTGCCATTATTATAAGCTATGAAAAGTTTGATTTTTAATAACACAGTAATTAAATAAAAGACAAAATGATACTAATCGCATATGGCGAGACTTTGCCAACCACCACCATGTATCCACTATACAGTTTTAACGTATTAACCTTAAAGTGCCTGTGAACTTCCTATATATCTTGGTTTCAACCACAGAATGCAGTTTAAATCATTAAATCTAAGCACGTACCAATAATAAATTGATATATCTACTTTACACTGGGAGATCAAGGAATTGACGGCTAGTTTAATTTGATCCAACAGCTATAATAGGGCTTGCATCTACCCCTAAAAACTGAATTTCTGCCTGAAACTACAGCCGTATTATTTCTTGAATATCATGTAAGCTACTTACGCGTTGTAATTGATACTTAATGCGCTCTCGCTTTGTCAAATGTTAATTTACATCTTTCATTGTGTTTACCAATCCCATAAAACATATAATACTCAATAGACATTAGCTGACGCTCCCTGACGTTTTATATACTACATACTTTGTTTTAATTACATATATAATAGTACATAATACATAGAATTGGTCGGCTTTTCTGGGTTGTGATACTGCGGTCTTACTTTCTCATTGACGCCAACATATTCTGTACTAGCCATTGCGTTGCTTTTCCATTTCAAATTAACAACAACCAACCCAATTCTTTTCATTACAAAGCCGATTGAAGTGTTTCATCAAAGCTAGCAATAACTACAATTGGATAAATATTATTTGATACATGCATTATATTTGGCCCTAGAGTCTTGGATAATGTTTGTAACTGTCTTGTAAATAGTTCTATTATTGATATTTGCAATGCTACGATAATGCTATGATGAGCTTTTTCCTCAATATGATGAGCATTTTTTTTTACAAGAGAAGCCAAATTGGTTAACTTTAACAATAACCAAATTAGGCTCTGCTACTGATTTAGATTTGTTGGTACGTTATTCCATTTGCTAATATATGATGATGCTGTATGTTCCATTCTTGAATTTTTGGCTCTTTTATCTTTAATTATTGGCATGGTCAATCGTTTTATTATCAATAAAATATTTGTCTTACTTGGCCCTGCTGCTCTTCAAAGATATTTAAAAAATTGCCCTTGTTATCGCTTTTATGTTGCCTGGTAATGAACATTTTACATAGAATTACAAAAATGGCAGCGATGCTCATCTTTTCCAACGACAGCAGCATCTAATTAAAAATGCAACAAAACCGAGAAATTGTAGATTAAAATCGATTATCTGCGACTTGTTTGGTTTGATTCATGCATACTGTACTATATCTAACATATGAAATAATTTCATAGTCGTCATTTGAATGATATTCATCTACATTGATTAAACAATGCTTTCATTCAGATCTTGCACCATTTTATTGATTTTTATAATATTTTTCATTTTTATTTGTATAAGGGAGCTTTTGCAAAGCAAAAGCATGAAACCAAGGTCATGGTGAAGGGTATTCTCTACAAACCCTACACTACCAAGGGGGTTACGCGAGTTCCTACTTGATTCCTCATAAACCAAGCATGATAATTACACAACTTCAAAACCCACTAACTTGATACCAAATCGTAACCATATACAGATTAGACAGGACCAAAGCTCTCAATGTGAAATTTCTCAGCTATGCAATCTGACTTTGCAAGAATGATCCCCTCAAACAGTGAACTGGAACAAGATGTGAACACAATGCCATACCACATTTGATCAGGCAGCCCAAAGTTTTCATCGGTTCTAACATTCAAGTTGAAAGCCTAGAGTTTCCATCAGAAAACGCGAATTGAGGAAAAGAAAAAAGAAAAGAAAAGAAACTAGTTCCAGGGCAAAATGGACCTTTATTTATAGTTTTTTTGGGCACCAAGACTTGTTTTTTTGGCAGGAACGCAAAAACAAGCCTCATTTTTGTATCTTTATGTATGCAAGAGATAAAATACCGCATAAAAAGCAGTATATAACATTGATAAATACTATATATTTTATTCTTGTACTATATTATCGCTTGTATTATATTATAAATTCCCAATTGGTTTTGGCTCTAATTCACTATATATACTACATACGTCGCGTTACTTTAGAATATGGTATCAAAACAAATCATGCTATTATCCCGTTTCTCAATGTTTTTTTTAATGAAAATGTATTCATTGCTCCAATAAAAATCTGTTTGTTTCTCCCATAATAATGTACCTTATTATATGTCTACAAATAAACCAATGCTTATATTTATGGATTTAAGAGTTAAGTAACAATGAATACATATTTAGAAAGCAATTTGCACTAAATTCAAAGCAATATCTGTTACATGATCTCAATTTATTTGACTCGTAATGTTATTTTGCTTTTTTTACTGGAATGTACTTGAATAATTGAGGGTTTTTAGTGAAAAAAAACCCCTAATGGGCATATTAAGCCTGTGGATTAAAGGATCCAATATGCGAAGCGTGCTTTTGGGTGATGACTGGCGTTGTTTTATATCTACAGTTTTATAATAATGAGATACTGTATGATTTGTGATTTGAATTTAGCTGCCGATATGACACTGGTTTTTTGAAATTGGTTGAATA
This sequence comes from Mucor racemosus, assembly GCA_027405735.1. Taxonomy (NCBI): domain Eukaryota; kingdom Fungi; phylum Mucoromycota; class Mucoromycetes; order Mucorales; family Mucoraceae; genus Mucor; species Mucor racemosus. The sequence goes on from JAPEHQ010000011.1 coordinate 2,083,540, forward strand.
AATGTATTCTTTGAAATACAAACCAGTTTGTTTTTTTTATGAGATCTCTACAACAGGAGAATGTAGGATGTATATTCCAAAACGCTCCAACGTATTAAGATGATACAGACAGTATCTCATATGTTAGATATAGTACAGTATGCATGAATCAAACCAAACAAGTCGCAGATAATCGATTTTAATCTACAATTTCTCGGTTTTGTTGCATTTTTAATTAGATGCTGCTGTCGTTGGAAAAGATGAGCATCGCTGCCATTTTTGTAATTCTATGTAAAATGTTCATTACCAGGCAACATAAAAGCGATAACAAGGGCAATTTTTTAAATATCTTTGAAGAGCAGCAGGGCCAAGTAAGACAAATATTTTATTGATAATAAAACGATTGACCATGCCAATAATTAAAGATAAAAGAGCCAAAAATTCAAGAATGGAACATACAGCATCATCATATATTAGCAAATGGAATAACGTACCAACAAATCTAAATCAGTAGCAGAGCCTAATTTGGTTATTGTTAAAGTTAACCAATTTGGCTTCTCTTGTAAAAAAAAATGCTCATCATATTGAGGAAAAAGCTCATCATAGCATTATCGTAGCATTGCAAATATCAATAATAGAACTATTTACAAGACAGTTACAAACATTATCCAAGACTCTAGGGCCAAATATAATGCATGTATCAAATAATATTTATCCAATTGTAGTTATTGCTAGCTTTGATGAAACACTTCAATCGGCTTTGTAATGAAAAGAATTGGGTTGGTTGTTGTTAATTTGAAATGGAAAAGCAACGCAATGGCTAGTACAGAATATGTTGGCGTCAATGAGAAAGTAAGACCGCAGTATCACAACCCAGAAAAGCCGACCAATTCTATGTATTATGTACTATTATATATGTAATTAAAACAAAGTATGTAGTATATAAAACGTCAGGGAGCGTCAGCTAATGTCTATTGAGTATTATATGTTTTATGGGATTGGTAAACACAATGAAAGATGTAAATTAACATTTGACAAAGCGAGAGCGCATTAAGTATCAATTACAACGCGTAAGTAGCTTACATGATATTCAAGAAATAATACGGCTGTAGTTTCAGGCAGAAATTCAGTTTTTAGGGGTAGATGCAAGCCCTATTATAGCTGTTGGATCAAATTAAACTAGCCGTCAATTCCTTGATCTCCCAGTGTAAAGTAGATATATCAATTTATTATTGGTACGTGCTTAGATTTAATGATTTAAACTGCATTCTGTGGTTGAAACCAAGATATATAGGAAGTTCACAGGCACTTTAAGGTTAATACGTTAAAACTGTATAGTGGATACATGGTGGTGGTTGGCAAAGTCTCGCCATATGCGATTAGTATCATTTTGTCTTTTATTTAATTACTGTGTTATTAAAAATCAAACTTTTCATAGCTTATAATAATGGCAATGGGATGTTTCTGATTTTAGATTGACAATTATCATAAGCCGGGCTAATGATACGTTTGATACTACTGTAGATAGAATCAGTAAATTTAATTTATGGGATTAGAATGAAAATACCAAGGAACCATTTGTAAGTGGTTAAGTTGGTTCTAGTAAAGCACTGAATAAATTGGCTTGTGACAAAGAGGATAAAAAGACGGCAATAGGTTTCAGTGATGGCCATATTTATGTTTATGATATCGGAAACGTAAGATTAAAGCTCAATGTACGTTATCTCTAACGCAATAATTATAAAGTAAGACTATATTATCATCGAATAAACTACTACACAATATTAACGTATATAAATATTCACAGCAATAAGCTTGAATTAATTGGGTACAGCATTATAAATTCTTGAAAAAGTTTTCAAGTATTATAAAATCTCTTATTTTTAAGATTCACAAAGCTTATAAGCGGAATATTAATTTTAAAAATTATTCTTGTCCAGATCACCAATTTTGACATTTTTTATTTTTTTTTCTTCTGATTTTGCAAATTTAGAGTTAATTATAATACCAATTATAAAAACAGAAAATATACACATACAGTCGTGATTCGATTTAGTGGAATCGTTGGGAGGGAGAAAAGTGTCCACTAAATCGAATTTTCCACTAAATCAAATAAATCATTTTCCGTAATACTGGATCAAAAAATGAGAATAAAAAGGCGTTACTAGTTTATAGTATTAAACAATATTTTTATAAAAGCTTTTCATATTCGAGCAACTGAATTGAACAGTGGATAACAAGAAATTTAATAAAAGACTGAGGTAAATTAGGCACGTGATTTAGTTACTCTCCATATTTCTTCTAATTTCATGGCTACCAGATCAAGCTATTGCCGGCTAAATACAGTTTTATCCAATAGTATTTATATTTTACTAATATAGTGGACTGGTAGAAACGAAATTGTCCACTATCCACTGAATCGATTCAGTGGATTTAGGCAGTAAAATTATTAAAAAAAAAACGGGAGATTTCAAACTGTCCATTAAATCGAAAATCCGTTATTTATGAGTCCACTAAATCGAATCACGACTGTATACAACATTTAGCGCTCTATTTGCTCAATAAAAAATAATAAACGTTTTTACTGCAAAATATTGCATGAAAATCCTTTAACCAAAATTCTGTTTTTGGGGCAAAAGTACAAAGTTTCATTACTTAATATTTAATATTAAGCTTTTATAAAATGCGTATTAGCTACAGCTACAATTTTCTCTCACAATGCAGTATATTTAAACGTTGATTTTGGTATCAAAATTTGATTTTTCTGTTTTTTGATCTAAATCATGAGTGGTAGTAAGGATAAAATGAGCCCCGAAAATGTCCGCTACAAAAACTGAATTTTCAGACCGCACGTGGTTAAATATAAGAAAAGTTAAAAAAAATGCATTTTTATTTAAAACTTAGATATATACCATAGTATAAGTAAGTATAAAAGACGAGCCGAGCCTAGGACGAGCTTGACCAAAGCTCGCCACAACGAGCCGAGCTTTAATAAAAGCTCGTTTGACAAAGACGAGTTTTTGACTTTTTTTTAAAAAGCTCGTTTGAGAAAGACGAGCTTTTGACTTCTTTTCAAAAAGTTCAAATTTAAATAATAATTAGTAAATGCTATGACATTATTACTTTAGATAATTGTCAATTGACATTCATAAGTTTGCTTTACTTTAGATATTTGTCACTGGAAAGGTAAAATAAAGCTCGCATTGAGATGATGAGTTTTAGTCGCTGCATAAAAAAGCTCGTTTGGGGTAAACGAGCTTTTTTGTAAGCTCGTCTAACTTTAACGAGCCTTGAGAAAAGCTCGGCTGCATAAAAAAGGCTCGGCTCGTTTAATATCACTAAGTATAAGAGACTTAGCTGTTCAATCTTGCTATGCTCAATTACGGCATTGCTCTGCGGGCTCGCGTTTACAATTTTTTAATGAATGTATGATATGACAGACGGTTTTTCTAGTAGAAAATTTTATGTTTCTATTATAGTGAAAGGTATTGCCTATTTTGCTTAGTTTATAGTTCAGGCGCTGTAATAATGCTTTTACATTGGCTAAAATGAGCAATTTCGCAGGGCTCTAAATGCCCTAAATGATGTAAAACCTTGAAAATCCTTTTCTACGTGTGCTGTATCTCTCTTTTTGTTTTCATATTGCAAGGATATATTCACCATTTGATAAGGCATATCAGACTATCGAGCTGGTATTCTTTTCGTTTATCTGAATGCGCATGCTAACATAAGGGATTGATATTTTTAATGTAGATAACAGTCGTTATATTAGAGACTGATATTTTTATTTAATCGCATTCTAGGATCAAACATCATTATTTATTACTGTATTGTTGGACGTATTTCTTGATTACCAGATCAAATCGAAGGCAATGATATTCATATCTACTCAATCCAAAGCTTGAGCTGGCTACAGACCTACGAAATGTTCCAGAAAAGTGACAAAATTTCAAGTGATACAGAAACACCAAAAGAATATAATGTCTTGCCTAATAACCATAGTTTTGATTGTAGCTACTGTATACTTGAAAACAAACCTTTTCACAGCTGAGAATCGTAAACTAAAATAGTAAGTTTAAATAAGGTTAATTTGTTTAAATTTTATCTGTGATAAAGTAGCATTGATAATCTTAGATTTGGCTTGCATATAAATTTAAGCAGTAAGTGTTATTTAATTTTTGCTCAAGCAAAAACCATTGTTGCTGTAAACATTATAGCTATAAACAGATTTACAAGTGATAATAATTGTAAATATATTGGGTCTTGCATATACTAGTATATATCAACAACGTATTGAATTATATTGTCTATAATCTACAGTATATTAATGAAATCAAATTTAACTTAAAACCCCATTCCAGTAAAAATGCAATGAAGTTTTGAGAACGGTACGATGGTCATGTACACATCCTTGACACGATGATCTTAAAGGGCAATGTTTACAGCCTACTGTGTATTGAGAAAATCATTACTAAAGTACACCTACAGCTTACAGTGCGCTTTTATAGAAAACAATTAAAAACATGACCTTTATGAATACTGATTCAAATAAGCTGCCACTCCACATTCCACATGGACATATATAAGTAGGAATACATACTACAAATATTTCAGATATCAGCATCTATGGGTCATTGTACATTAGGTAAGTTTGAACAGCAAGTTGGTTACCTGCTGTTTGCGCCTACTAAGGTCAGTAAGCACATCAGCTTTTGACGAAATGGATCCAAATAAGTTCCCGTTGCAATGGTAGTATTTTCTAGGGTTCATTCACAGAGTAGCAAAAGTTTCAGCCTTCCCGGCAACTGTATCATACTAAAAAAATTCAAACCTTCATAAACCTATGATTTATTGGATTAGTAGTTTTACCATGAAAGGCGCTCATTATCTTATATTTCAATTTGTTAATTTGTATACGATTTATTAAAAAAGTAAGAATGAAACGAATTTATAAGTATCTCTAAGCACAAATGGCTTTAGTAAGATTTATTGTAATGTTTTACTCGTAGTAGGAGTAGCAACTATGATGTTTTCATTCAATGCTTCAGTTATGATTTCATCATACCAAGAAGCATAAACCTTTCGATGATGGTGAGCCAATCTTTGTATCTTTAACGAGATAGATTGTAAGTTACTTCTGACATGTTCCAAACCATTACTAGATAAAACAGCATCGGTAACAAATCTGTTATTTTGCACAGTACTTTTGATTACAGATGCTACTCGCCGTGAGAGTAATGAATAAACAGTGTCATTATGGGATACAGTCTTGTCAACCATAGTTCTCACCATTTCTCTGCGTTCAGGTTTTACATTCACCGATCGTTCTATTTCTGAAGCCAAGTTATCGATGGTTGTTGATCCATCTTCCAACATGCTAAACAATTTTATAGCTAAATCAGATAATGTTTGTGGACTTGCAGAACCAAAGTTTCTAGCTAACATGATTAAAGCAGCTACCATGGTTGTCGCTTGAACTTCGTTTTGGAAATCAGCCATACGTCTGGCATCCAGAGACAATGTTTCAGGTACATGTTCGAGTTCAGTAATAGGTTGAGGTTGACAAAGTAAAGAGACAAATGCATCTTCAAAAATTGCATCGTGCGATGGCTTGTTATTCTTTTGAGGCTGAACACCTTCAGGATTACGTTGGGCTGCTACTTGACATAATTTGTTTGCAGATTGCGAAAGCCAAGATTTTGAGCGAACAAGTTGAATAGTACCATCATTCAACATGCTTGCAAATTTTTCTCTTTCGTATTCAACTGCCATAGACATGAGGTGTGGACGTAACGATCTCAATCTGAAATTGGCAAGATCTAAACTCATATTTTCTAAAATTGCAATCACTTGTTTGATTTGCTCAGTCATGCTTTCATTAGATGTACGAACTCTTTGAATTTCTTCATCACGAACAGGAGCACACATGCTTGCCATTGTATCCAAAACATAATGAATCATGGATTGGATGCTGAATGCATTTTGATTCAATTGTTGTTCAATGATTGTCAAATCAATGGCATCATTAATACTATTGTGCATAGTGGTACCAGGACGAACCAATGATAACAGGCGCTATAGAAACACAAAGAAATCAATTGATTATTCATAAAATGCTTATTGATTATTTGCTTACATTTTTAACATCTTTAATCAATGCAGACAATGAGGCTTGTGCTGTACCTTGCTCAATATCCTCTGCAATTTTATCGAAAAATGCCTTCTCAGCCATCATGCGAACACGTTTTTCCAAATCATTGCTTGGTTCATATCTTTGCAACTTGAATTCAGGATCCATAATTAATTCATGTGCCAATTGTTCATTTGTTAAACCTGATGAAGGCGCATATCCGTTTAAAAGATGGCTTAATTGCTCTGGATTTGCATTGTTGTTGCATGCATTTTGCTGAGTTTCATATTCATCATCCATTTCAGGAGAGCGAGGTGTATTCTTTTGCTGTTGCTTTCTTCTACCTGTGGAAGTGGATGAAGCTGTTGCTTCTAATGCTCGCTGCAATTTTCAATGGCATCCGATCCTCCCAATTTTTCAAGCTTGGTCTTGACTTGTTCCAATTGTTGCATTAATTGTTCTCCAACAGATTCATCTCCATTTTGTTGAGCAATGACAGTTTGTCGCAATGTTGAAAGCTCTACATAGTAATTGATCATGTTTCTTACAAGTTGATCGCAATCTGTGGATTTCCAAGTCTCGAATAATAAATTGTAATCATTCCATGCATCTACGAAAGCAAGTCGAGCAGCTGTAGCGCCAGGACGACCATGAGCACGAAGCCAGATCTCAAAAAGTTGCAGCATGTTCTTAGCTGCAGCATGTAATCTCTAATGCAATGATTAGTCGGATAAATTATTATTGTAAACCTGTTTACCTTTTCTTCAGCTCCATTTACATTCTGCAATACTTCTTTGGGACACATGAGAGTCATGTAAGAGGTCAAAGAACACGTGCACGATGTCTGCTATCTTCATCAGTCAATTTGAGTGCTGTGTTCAATACCTTGGTAGTTACGACAATGACTTTTGCTTGATGAAGCAATTTGCCGAGCGAATTAAATTCAAGCCAAGTATCAGGTTGAGATGGTGATGGCAAACTCAAATCTCTGAAAGCTCTCAAGATAATTGACCATGAAGAAGGTTTCTTTTTGGGAGCTTGCAATGCTGGAGACAAAGGAGGTGTTTTAGTTATAGTAGAAGTGCTTGGCATAGTTATTTTACTATAGATGAAGTTGATACAGAAGAAGAAGAACAGGAGGATTTCTTTTGTTTTTTTTTGTGCTTTATATCTGCCTAAATGAGCCAATCGTCTTGCTTCTGTCTTTGTAATCTGCTTTCGAGTTCAGCTCTTCGTCTTTCTTCTGCAGTAAAATGACAAATTAAAATTCTTTCATCTTCTACGTCTTTCTTTTAAATTACCTTGTTCCTGTTCTGATCTAAGCTGATTTTGGAGCGCAATGCATTTAGCTCTTTCAACTGTCTTTTTTGAATTGGCTCTTCGCTGTTCAATATAAAGATTTCGATTGGTCTCAGCTACTTGCATTGATTTAAACAATAATTGATTTTATCTTGTTGTCGATCTTTTGCTTCTTTAGCAATTCGCTTAACTTTAAGGAAGTTCTGATTTAACCTATTTCTTCTCTCTTCTAAAATAGCTTCTCTTTTGATTTCTACTTGATTCTTCTTGTTATTACTATTTGTATTGGAAGCATCATCATTGGAAATGTTCAAATCCCGCTTAAACCTCTTCTCCAAATGAAATGGTTTCTTTGATGATTGATGGAGAGGAACAGCATCGACTGTATAGAAGCCATTCCTGCTTTCATATGAATTTTTTTCCATTTTCTTAAATTTGAAATGTTGAAAAAAAGAAAAAAGAACTGCAAGACCTTGTATCAAAGAAAGGAAGGCAAGAAGGAAGGGAAGCACATTTATTAAACGAGCGAGATTTCAAAGACTGAAAACCTTGTGACTTTACACGTGTGTCAGTATGTGAACAAATGGGTCTTCCATACTCTTATCTTGACCTCCTTTCTTTTTTATTACGTCTTTCGTATGATATAAAATAGATCATGTCGCATTATATCAATCAAAATAACGTCCTGTTAGTTGGAGATTTATCAAGATACTATACTACATGTTCATAAATTTCCAGAAGAAGATACGAAAATGAGAGCAAATAATGCTGAACAAAGAACAGGAGGCAATACATGGAATACAGCAAAAGTACTGGCTCAATTTAATGATATCAATGTGTGTTACATGTCTGCTGCCGGATCCCGTGAAACATCCAGGTAAATAAAATAATGGAACTGATACATCACT